>JAQFYG010004650.1:0-10793 GCA_034694325.1 Entomobrya corticalis | reverse complement strand
TTTATGAACGTTTGTAGATTAGTAGTTCTTTACGTATTTGGTTACTTGACTTGGTCATATTGTAAAACTTTAAACATCTTTTCTTATTTATATAATACGTAATTATATACCAGAATAAATCCAAAATAAAACAAACAAAATTGCGTTTTCAATAGTTATTGTTTTTAAGCCCAGCATTGAAGAAAAAAGCGCAATAAATATATCGGTCCAAAAGCATAACGCTGGTCTATATGGATGCACTATGAAATAATTCTTTACGCTTTCTAGTAACATGATATTGACAATATATCATTCTATTCGACGTAATCTGGCTTGATAATGTTCCATTCTAGGCACTCCCACATGCTTTCTACCATTGCAGTTTACAACCTTTTATGAGCACATAATATTGTTTGTTTAGAGGGTGGAGACATACTTTAGGTACATAGACAATATAATATGCCAAATTTGATAAACATCGCGACCATATGGTTAAAGATAACTAAAACTAAAATCTAATAAATGTATTTATTATAGTCGTTGGGCTCTATATAGAGCATAATTTAATAGAAATGTATGTATTATGCAGAAATTATATGCCGACTCTGTGTTTGTCGTGTGAAATATTTATATGCACAAGACAATAATTTGTAATAAAAACTTTTTCTCTACCTTTCCCTTTTGCTTAAAAGCAATAGGTTTTGATGCAATAAGTTAACAGTTGAAAGCAGATGCAGTTATAATAATAAATTCATAAAATTCCAACTGGTTTTTATAAAGAATCATGACAGTTAACCTGAGAAAAGATTCTTCAATTAATTGTTCCGAAAGGAAATCTACAAATACAATATTGTCCGCAACATCGCCCTTAAGAATCTTTTATAATACGCTATTTTATTTTGGACTAGTTCCATTTAAATTGGAAAACAATCAACAAAGTGGGGGTTTTACAATAAAACGGAACTTGATTCAAATGGCAAGTATAACAGCATTTCAATCGATTTCATGTGGATTATTTTTTATTATATTTATTTTCTCTCCACAGATCTGTTGTGTCATCTTTCATTTGGCATCAACCGAGTTTTCTATCAGCTTTTATTACACAAACAGTCACGACCTTTTCGTCTTCTCCACTGAAATTTCCAAGCTATTGGATATGGTGGGGTATGTTGCAGGTTCCACAGCAAGCAAATATATTATCAAGGTTCTTTGGATGAATCAAAAAGAAATTCAAGAGTTTTTGGAAATGACACAAAAATTTGGACAAAGAAAAACTCCGAGTCGAATGGCCAGGGAATTGAGCATTAAATCAGGAAATGATGCAACAGTTTTAATAGTAGGTTTAAATACAATGTACAAGTATAGTAACATTAAGAAAAATGTATTCAAAACAAGTTTATAAACTTATTTTAGGTAATTTTCATTACTTTCTCCGCCTATTTTATTCAACTGTCACTGGACTTTTCAGTGGACATGCCATCAAATGCGGTACAAGCGCTTGTAAATTTGTATCCTTGGCAACTAAACAAAAATCTGGGTTTTACCAACGATACGACAGAGATAAGAGCTGACAGCGCTTTTGTTGAATCCAAATCCGTATTTGGAATACTCTTCGAAATGATAATTGCTCACGGAATAAGCCTGTATTTTGTATCGAGATGTACCATATTTCTGTTGTGTATTGAGTATTATCTTTTGGGAAAACACTTTGAAAATTCAATGGAAAATGATTCGACGATTGTCGCGGTAGTTGAGAGGTTTGGCAATGTGCAAAAAATCACCGCAAAAAGTCGAGAGTGGACAAATGGATTGTTGTTGCTGCATTCTTTGAGTGTGCTTACGTTTTTGGCCACAATTCCGCAAACAATTAGAGCAGGAATACCGGATGTAGATGACTTCAGAGGGGTCCGCAATTTTTTGCTAAATTTACACCCAAAGATATATACTTAAAACATAAAATTGTAATTTTTATTTTTATATTTTATTTTAGATTGAAAAGTTATATTTGGGAATTAACTATACAATATTTGGAATTTGTCTTGGGATCGCTTCTGATATGCCTAACAGAGTAATTTTGAAATATGCTTAAATATTAAATTATATTATAAATTAATTTTTATTTTACTTTCAAGGTTCGTAGTTCCTGTAAAAAGTTCATCCACCGTAAACGTCTTCAAGCTGATCTTACACAAGATGACAGATTTTTAATATTGTCGTTATCCCAAGAAATTGAGGTGGAGCCGGTGGGTGTCTCCTGCACATTTTACACCGTCACATTTAGCTTTTTAGGATCGGTAAAATATGACAAAAGTATTATAAATTGTAGTCAGAAATGGGATTAAACTAGTAAATTAATAACTAAAACATAATGTCTTCAATATTTAGGTAATTGGATTAGTGACGACTTACGGAGTTCTTGTTTTTCAAACACAAAGATAAATTCAGTGTTGTGCGGTGGCAAGGAAAACAGGTTTTCCGAAAAATATTTTATATGCAACAAACAACGAAAAATCGTTATGAAATCTGCACTTTATTCTTTAAACAACAACATGAATACAACCTTTCAAGTAATTCATTTAAAAACAATTAAATCTAGGTTTTGATTGGAAATTGAATTTAATTTTTGAAAAATCAATAAACGCACTCAGCATTGCACCAATTCGTAAACTATGATATTATTGAAACATAAAATTTTGACGGGAAGAATTTATTTTAACAGATGATTTAAGTAAGAGTTTAAAGTATAGTACTGTGAGTGTTTTTACTTGCAAAAAAGAGCATCTCGGTTGATTGATACACTTTTGATGATGATTTACATTTTCATTTTTGACCGACAATAATTGATATTGAGCAAAATATTGTATACGTACCTACCTATCTAGTATATTATGTTATATATATTTTATATTATAGGTGTTATTTACATAGGTAATTGAATATCATAAAAAAATTTGCATTCCCGTTTTCATCCTTTCATTGCTGATAATAAAATAAAATCATTCCAGTCTCTTATAGCTTCCTACAATACCCGTTACTAGCATTCAACTCCAAATAAAAATGCTCAAAATACAAGAGCAAAGCATAAACAATTCATTGGTCAATTGTAAACGAGATATTTAATCGAGATATCTTGTATCGAGGTCGATGACACTATTCGGCAGATAATGTAAATATGATGGCTTTGTATTCAGTGATCACCTATTATATCTATTGTTTGTATTGAATCTTTTTTAAATTACAATATATTGGCACACTGCCAATTTCACGTCAAATCTGTGGTAATTTGAGTTAAAAGATAAAAAGGAACGTTAACATAATTTTTCGAGCAAAGATCAAATTATTGTAACATTTTTACGGCCTATCGCGAAAATCTTCTTCACGTCCGCATTCTTCGGCATTTATGTATTTATTAAACGTTTGTATTACAAAATTTGCTAACCATCCATTTAATTTGAAAAGTCTGCAAAACTGTTTTAGTTATGAATATATGCGTGCAAGTAAGTTCCCAAACACTTAATTGTAAAAGTATACTGTGAATGTATTTTATTTGTACAAAACCAGTAGCTCGGTTAATTGATACATTTTGATGATGATTATCTTTTCCGTTTTTGACCAACAGTAATAGATATATTGAATAATATAATACATGCCTACCTAAACGAGCTCAGCATCTACACTTACATAATATGTTTCTTGTATTATATAATAATATCCTATAAGCTAAATTTACATAGGTAACTGACGTGACTATCATCCAAATTTTGGTATTTCTGTTTTTTATCCTCTATTGCTGATAATCCTATACTATATAAGCCGTTGCGACCGTCCGTACCATCTCTCCTACTCAGAACATGCGTTATGATTACGCTAGGCACAACCAACAGTGCATCTCCGTCCGACCGAACCTTCGCCAAAGTACACTATATGCTAGCGTTGAGCTGGGCAGCTACGAAGTAGCTGCTGGACTACGTCTAGAAATATAATATCATGTCAGTCTCCTATAACTTATTACATTGCACATCATTAGCACCAAATAACATTTAAAAATACCAGGCCAAATTTCTTCATTAGTCAATCCTATAACTTCACTGGCACAGAACTCAATGAACTTGTCGGCAATGGGTTTGGCAGTTTCGAATCACATATTATAGAAAATCTCCCAAAAATTCTCTGCTACTTTCTGCTGACCAAAACACGCCTCCATAAAATAGGACAAACGTTTCGTTCAAAATCCTGTGAACATTACAAATACCGTACTAGTAAAAAGTACTGCCTATAAAATTCCTATTTGTAAAAAGTACCTATTCCAAGCCAATAAAAAAATTTTAATTCGTCGATTTTTTCAAAATATTCTGTAAAACTTCTAATAGCTTCTTAACGAGATGGGAGGAAAGAAATGCCTCTACGTCTTTTCGACTATATGCGCTGTATATCGGAATTTTTAATTCAATTTTAACGCTAGGAATAAATTAAATAACTATAACGAAGAACCATGTGGAATTTTGGTCAAATCAGTTGATCCGCAGAGAAGAGGAAAGAATGGTTCAGCATGGCCGCATGGATGTGAAACATCCATTCAAACAGGAAATTTAATATATTTTTATCACTGTTTTTATTGCTAACATGATTCGAACACCGTCGGCTGAAGACGGATTCTGTTAAAACTAATTTCCGTTACAGCCGGCACTTTGTTATATCAGTTTACTGTAGTACTACGTATACACTGTGTTCAGAAACGATAAGGCCACCCCAGATTTGGTGGTGTTTGAACCCGTATCTCATGACTAGTGGGTTCTTCAAAAAAATTACTGTGCCATCGTGTAGCCCAACTCCTTCTCCAGTTGTAACAAAACTTTCATTGAAATATCCATGTCCCAAATACTTGTCCTGGATTGGCTTTTAAAATGTCTGTCAATATTAACTGTTCAGAAACGATAAGGCCACCTAGAGTTAATATGCAGAATCCGGTTTAACACCCTAAAAGCCGATATGTGTGGCCCAGATGTTGAATCCTCGTGCTCTTGGGAGGACGATGAAGCCAGCAGTGTTACCAAATGCAAAACTTGCTGCTAGGTTTTATCTAAATACGGATATACCAACAGATTTTACCATTTTTGCATGCCTAATTTAAGGAAACTTTAAAGTTTTTCTTATCAATACTAAATAAAATTGAGAAAAAACTAATGTTATTAGTCAATAATGTTCCTCAGACCATTATTGACTTATAACGAATACACTGCAGTAAAGTCTTATTCTTTTAATCAACAAATTCCCACATTTACATAACATCGAAGTCATATCAGGGTTTGGTAATGTCTATTTTTGAAACAAAATTTTCACAAATGTGCTAAATTTATGACATAAAAGATAACCAAATGATGATAATCATCATAGTTTCTATTCAGGCTTCGAATCGATCAAAGACATCTTGAATTTATATCACCATACATTGTCACCATACGGCTTAAGAAATACTGACTTTGAGCCATCGCGTGGAATTGAATTTGATAATTAATATATTACCGACGTCAAACATTTTTAACACATTCATATAAACCATGTAATTTAAAATCAAGATACGTATGTTTGAAATAAATTAATTGTATGGAATGATGCATTTCGGTCTAAATATTACGACAAAGGCATTATAATATTATAATATAATAATATTTCCAAACCTTGCTTTTATACTGTTACTTAAAAAACAGATTAATCAACATAGAGGGGGTGCAAATTTCCAAAACAAATGGTTCGCTAATGAATGCTAAACATATACTTAATGATAAAATGCGCAAACTGATTATCTTCACGTTTAAGTAACGCTTCAAAATAAGAGTTGACTGATGTCCTAATATAATTCGGATCACGAAGATGTGGCTGATTGTAATCTATTGATATATAAAATCACATCAATCCAAAAAATATAACATACGACGTTGCATCAAATTTATGTTCTACTTAATACTATTATAAGTCAAATCGTTTATTTCTTGCTTCCACTTTTTCCATATAAATTAGGCTTTGTGTTAAATCCAATAAATTGAGTTGTTTATAGCAACCAGGTAAAGAACGATTTGATGTTGTTTTTCCGTATTTCGTTTTCTTTCTTCACAATCACATATCTATATACTTACTGTATTTACATTTACGAAATATGTGAAGAAAGCTCTATTTTCAGCATACTCAATAACAAAAGTCTTAGCTTAGTAACGCATTTTTGATGATTTGATATGAAATTTTTTACGTGATCCTACAGCATTGAAACTATAGCAGGTACCATGTTAAAGCCCCGAACAACACCTTACTTTAAATGTTTTCAGAATCTTGCTAATTAAAGGCTTAGGAAAATTCATTGGTTTAGCACAAACGGTTATTTATGATTTGAAAGATTAATCAAAATGTGAAGTTAATAAATATGGAAAGTAATATTTATATATTTTGCATTGATTGCTGTACTACTAATAATTTACTATTCTGCTAACTTGGGATTTTGCTATCTGTGGTGTAAAATACATGATCAGTTAAAAAAAATTAGCAAACGGCGTCACAACTTACAACACTAGATTATGTTCAATAAAATTGTACATTAAAAAATATTCTGTAGCTACATTTTCGGTCATACTTCCTCAAACTGTTACTCTGTTTTTGTTGCGTCAATGAACTTCATGTAAACGTATCTGGGGACCTACATGGTAATGGCAAATAGTTTTAAGTATTCTTTGAAAAGCTAGTCTAATAACAATAATTCAAAAACATTTATTTAATGATACACTGCAATTGCAGTATAAGCACGGAAAAGTATTTAGAATGGATCATTGTTTTAGTTTAATTTAAAAATAATTTGTTGGTTTGCCGGTTTGTCATTGTATTAATGAGATAAAATATGCATTATTGAATCATGGTGTTTTATCATCGTTTAAATTACCCACAAAATTTAAGGTTTTTTCCAGTATTTAATTGTTTCCGATTGAAGTTTACTTCCTTAATGCAAACATTATACTTTGTCAGTACAAATTACTTTGCGCTTTTATTACACAACATATGAACATCAAATAAAATGTTAGAGGAACATTATTAGAAGAGTAAAGTTTCTTGTTTTAATGTTATTGGTTACTGCCGCTGAATACTTATTTTGAGCCGACCTGATACAATTGCACAATAGATCGCACGCATTTGTTAGATTTGGGAAAAAAAATCATAAACCACAAAATAAATATGAACCAAAGCCAATTATTTCGTACAAGACATCCATAGCATCTTATAAAAGATTTTTTATTATGAATTTGTTTCAAAACAAACAAGTATTTTATATGAGTCGGCATAAATATTTCCAAAATGGATTACGTTGATTCTAGTGCGTTGACTATATATTTCATTTAATAGTATAAAAATTTAAAATAATGATCAAAATAAATTAAATTATGCTAAAACTAAAACTCAACTGGAATCAAAATTTTCGTCTGAAACACACATAATTCTATTTCTCCAAAGAGTGGACGCTCGGAATCTGCATTCACTTTGACTTTAAAAAAATTCTAAACCAACAAAAAAAACTCTTCATATCTAGTTTACATATTCTAGATAAAATAATTAGCTATTTAACTACTCTTTCCTGTGATTTTATTATGTACCCATATTTATAGGTTGCCTAAATAGCTGACATTTAATATTAGGCAGCTTGTTATTGTACAAAAAAATAATAATCTTCTTCTGTTATTCTCTGTAATCGTATTGAATTGTATTGACATAAACTACACTTTACTGAATTATTAGGATTGGATTCCGTTTTATTGTGCGATAATTTGTATGAAGTTAATTCTGATATCTTGCGAACTGTATCTACTACTACTATCACCATCTTTTGATAAAATGATTTATTGAGTGCGATACAACTTTTGCTCTAAAAGAAACAAATGACGTGAAAGCTGCATTTGTTCTAATAATATGCAGTTCAAAAGATAAAAGCGGTTTCCCTGGCTGCTCTTTTCAGAAAATTGTGAAATTGTTTGTCTGTTTGTCCATCAAATCAAGCTTCTCACTATTAAGAAATTGTAACTGTGCTGTTTGAATTGTAACTGATGTACAAGCAACAAAAGTAAAAGTATCAAGAAAGCCTTTTAAAAGAAAGAGATTATGTAATTTCTACTAATTATTTGATTACAAGTCGTATTAGTTCAGGACATTTATCAATATATTTCCTGCTATAAACAGAGAATACAGCGTAACTATAGTTTAATTACAGACTCAAACCCTAAAACATGTAAAACACGGCGTCTTTTTAACAAGGCGAAGATGGTTAATTGATATATTGATATTTTTCATAATATTCAGATATTTTGTGACAACTTAAATATAATATTACGACCAGCACATTTACTAACATTTTCTGGAGTGCACATTTAAATTTTGTTATATTTTCATTTTATATTTGTAAAAATATATTATATTATAGTACAAATATGTTATGAACTCACAAGGACTTTGTTTCAAGCTTTGAATCTTTTTGGATAAAACACATATCCTTTCAAAATCCCACGTGCACATTCCTTGACAGACATTTACAAGACCGATGCAGGAATATGGTTAAAATATTATCTTCAAAATTAAAGAAAGCGACATTACAGTTACCTTTAAAAATTTCAATTGCAAAAGTTATTGTATCTTTCTAGAATAATTTTCTCGACCGCATTCATCATAACTGCATACTGGTTTAGCCTAAAATATGAAACCCAAACTTTATAACACCAAGAGGGTTCATCAAGATTATTTTGCTTTTTAATTTATAAAAGTATTCACAAAGTTTTATCATCTAATCTAACTGTGAATTGTGATTATCATGGACATGTAACAATACCTTTAGTTAGTTGTCCAAGTGTGTCAGTCCTTCAATTAATTCAAGCTTTTCAATCACACAGAGTTTGCAATGCACCGTTTAGATTAGAAGCTTTGATTATCCTTTTTTGCTCATGTGATTACATTACTACGGTTTCCAGTTTATATTTTTATGCTGCAAATCTACTTTGCATGCAGTATCAGAATAATTCCCAGCACGTTAATGGGATTCCTAGTTCTAACTATAATTTAATGGAATATACTACATTATATAAAACAGTAAATAAAATTGGGAAATCAATAAAAAATTAAAAATATTTATATTTTTTTGGAATTGCTGCGTGAACACTAAAATTTTAAAAAAATTAAGCATACCACAAAGTAAAATTAGAGAGAAGGAATTTTTTGTATTAAGATATGTTGATATTTATATACTCAGGCAGAATTTTGTTGTGTTTAGAGTCTTCTTATTTTGCAGCGAAAGTAACCTCAATCAAAAAAAATAAATGGAGATAATGCATTATTATTTCCCATAAAATTGTTTTCAAACAAACAATTTTGCTTTACATTTCTAATTTTCAATAAAATGTAGGTCTTTTTAATTAATTTCTAGAAATTATCTATCATTTTTCGTAAGAAGTTAAAATCCTACGTAGTTATAATAATATAATAAATTAAGCTTAATAAATAACCATCCGAACGGAAATGGAAAAAGTCGTTTTACAGCAAAGCAAAACAGTTCTTTCCCTTTAAATCAAAATTGGGTTTTGACAAAAAACATTCTGCTGCCTTCAGTGATTATTTGAGCATTTTTCTTACTTATTACCGCAGCAAATTTGCCTCCATCGGCAAAAACGCTTGACTTTTTACTTTTGCACACAATTAGAGCCCTCAAATTTAACAAGTATCTGCTCTTTACCAAAAATGTATTTTTCTAAAATTGATAAATTTTATACATAATGTTTTTGATCGGAAGTGATTTTGTTATGATTAGAATATACGAACGCGTTGTTCCTACTATTTCAATTTTTTAATCAATATTGTATTACGCAGATATTAATGTATCAGCCTTGATTAAAACAACCTTGACTCAAAACATATACGATACGGCGGTACAATATCACAATACAATGAAATCATTATTATTAAAATTAATGGATGTGAACGTAACTAAGTAAGTGCAAGAGTGTTTTTTAATTAAAAATATTATACTTATGCTTGATTTATTTCAAAGTAAATAAGAAAAAAATATTCTAGTTTATAATTTTTATTTTATTTTGGCTTATAATTTCATGCTTCGGGTAAATTGCATAAATTTAGAGGTAGACAAACATCAGAAGGTTAAAATGAAAAGTTGAACTCCATGTCAACTTTCTTTGCTTTTGAAATTGGTTTTGCTGTACTCTATTTTATTTGTACAGTTTAAAAATAAGTTAAACTAAGATTTACATTTTTTTCTTTTCTGATAATTTGGATGTAATTATTTTGCTTTGCATACAGAAAGACACACTTTTGATCCACGAAGAAGGGTCTATCCTCATTTTTTCAGCTTTTGCACAGGTATATTCAGAATATTGCAGAAAAAAGGATATCGTTTATGGAATGTTTAGCCTATTTGTTATTTTAACCTTGAAGGAATATATGCATAATTTATTATGTCATGAAACTGGAAAACGATCTGGAAAAAAAATGGAAGCTGAATGCGTAATAAAATATGCCATGCAAAGCATAAAAGCACTTCCCTTGTTTGCTTCCTCATAATTTTTTCCATTTAAAAATGATTTATGATAAAAATGATCATAAATGATATAAATGATCATAAATGATTTTAAATGATATAAATGATTTTAAATGATAAAAATGATCATAAATGATATAAATGATCATAAATGATTTTAAATGATATTGTTACGGCTCAGAGGTCACAGGTCAACTTCTCTAAACCACGCAACAGAAAATTCAGAAGTCCAATAGTTTGATCA
>JAQFYG010004649.1:0-10793 GCA_034694325.1 Entomobrya corticalis | reverse complement strand
GGACAGACGGACAGACAGACATTTTTGCTCCCACCATGTATTATTATAAAGTACCAGTACCTGGCACTTAATAAGCATTAAGGCATAAATATTTTGTAAAATGCGGTGAAAGCAAAACGTTCTGTTCGTTTTTCAGATATATTTGTCGTATAAATTTTAAAAGCCGGAAGTACGATTTATTTTGATAGAATTAATTATAATTTTGCAATCTTAATAGCTTTTGCATAAAACTCACTGCATAAACAAATAACTATTGTGGCCATTTAACATAATATCGTTGTCATTAACTCAAATTAATCGTCAATAACTTCTTCTGATTATTCAATTTCTTCGTCGACTTAATTTCGTTGCAACGGAAAACGGAAGTCAATGTTCTATGATTGATTTGCCTTGTTTTTCTGCATTCAGGAAGAGGTATAAAAGCCCGACTTTTTTCGAAACAAGTTATCATACTTTGTTTGGTCGTAGGACTGCAAACAACTCTTCCATACTTGCCAGTGATAAAACTTGCGAGCAAACTTTGTCTGCAAAGCTTTATCTGGTCAGAAAATCTTATCTTGCGTACTGAAAAGATTTTTTGGAGTCCTCTACAAATATCGGGGCTAATGGAAATATTGGAAATGGCAAGCCATTCATTTTCCTTTCTGAAATCCTATATTCCTAAAGGGAATGGATTGCACGCAGAAATTTTGGGAGTTGATAATGGATCTTACTTCCATATCGCTTTCTGTGACATCTCTATTCAGGTAACCCTTGTTCAATGATTTATCAATTTTGTCAATATTTGATATTATAATTATTCTTTAAATAGGCCAAATAAGCATGTTCATTATTATTGTGTACTGTATTCCACAGGAGGAATATGAGAAAATGCTGGATAAAATGCAGGCTTGTGTCCGCGGCCGCTACTGCATGCCCATCCGTTTGGCGATGAGACCTGGATCAGAATGCATTGTTGAATATTCGGGTCGTCGCGGGGGCGTCTATGTTCGAGGGAGAGTTATTGAGTTAATCCCTGGAACAGATCGCATTAAATGCGAGCTTATCGATGATTTTCTTGAAGTTGATGTTCATCGTACTCAGATTTACCACACAAATACGTCTATTACCAACTTTCCAAGATTTGTAAGTTCATATATATCATATTTTATACTTATATTATAAACAAGGTATTTATGATGGCGTTCTAATTTTTGAAATTGATCTTGCTTGCAGTCATTGAGATGCAAACTTGAGGACATGGACATCTTTCTGGACTATCCATTTTTGAAGATGTTGTACAATGAGTACATGAGAGGCGAATGGAAACCTAGCAGCAGTCACTGCACTGTAAAGGTTCTGGAACGAGATAGCGCGGTCCCTACTGTTCGAGTGAGCACAACTGCGGGTAAGGATCTAACGGATGTTCTCCAGCAGTACATTCCAACCGCTCAACGTCTGGAGTACCCAGCATTTGGGATCAACGCCAGAGTGAAAATCACTCATTGCGATGCAAAAGGCCAAGTTTGGTTCCAGCCATGGAAGCAATTAAGTTTGAGCCAATTGGTCAAATCCAGACTCGCTATGTATAATGACGGATACATCATGGTGAAGCCTGAGGGAAACTTTCCCAGGTCAGTAGAAGGTTCTTGGCGAGATCATTATCTCAAAGGAGACTCTGAAATATATATTTACAAGACAATGGACGGAAAGAGATCATATCGTGTTCGAGAGCTGTCCAGAAACAAGAATGGCACTATCTCAGCTTTTTACTTGGATTATGGAAACACTGAGATTATCAGGGAGGATAGGCTGGTTCCAGCTAGACTGGTGGATCCCAACTTGTGCTTCATTCCGCCTCAGGTACGCATGTTATTAATTACGGTTATTATGGTATAATTATGCGTTTGCATTATCGTATGTACGAAAGTGAATAGTGGGGCATTCCAAGTAGATAATGTTGTAAAGATAATCATCTATTATGTTCTTTATGTGACTTGCAGTGCATACCGGTGAGGTTTGTTGGTGCATCATGTACCGACGACGACATCAAGCCATTCAATCTGCGGAAGTTCTGGAAATACTGTGCACACCAGCCTGTAAGCATTGTGTTGAAAGAATTTTCATCCGGTGAAGCGGCCTACCTACAAAAGGATCGACAGATTCCTGCTCATTATATAGATCCTAATCTAAACTTTCTACCCCCGCCGGTAAGTTTCTTAAGCAAACGACATCTTAAAGTTCAATTTATTCTGAAGTACCTTAGCAATTAACATTTCTTTAATTTTTCAGTGTATTCCGGTGAAATTCATTAATGACCTAGGATCCGTGTGTCAACAATTCGTCTTGCTAAATTTTTGGACAGATGCCAGAGGAAAACCAGTTTCTTCTGTTCTGAATAATTATGGCATCCAACAGGGACAAAGGGGAAAATTCCAGGGTGGAATTATCCCCCCAGAAGCTGATATTCTTGTCAATCTTCATCCAGATTTGGATCCAGATAATCAGCGTGGAGTGTCCCTCTATAAGATTTACCACACTCTAGAAGTTTGTCTTGTTCATGGGGAGAAGAGCATTTGGCCAGACTTCGGAAAGCCCACTCCTGAGTGTCCAGCTACCACTGTTAAGGAAGAAGTTGCCAAAGAACCTGAAAATGGTAAAACAGCAGTAGCTTCTGTTGTTTCAGAGGAGATAACTAAAGAAAATTTTACTAGCTGGTTGGATGCCGCAATGAAAGCATTCCGGACCGAAGAAGATGATAGCGTCTCATCATCCTCACCGTTGTCATCAAAGTCAACTTCTTCACCTTCCCCGAATGAAACGCCTCACATGGGTGCTGACATCAACAACAACTGGTGGTGTGGAGCGAGCACAGATTTCAACTCTTTCGGCTTCGATATGCAGAAAAGGGACATGCAGAAAGGCTAAAACCTTGCTTGGCGGAGTGGAAATTCGGATGCCTTTGTGTCCATTGCATTATTGGATAACCATACAGTACCTTTTGTCTTAAAAGTACGTTGCTGCTGAAAGTGGGCACATACAAGTCTGGAGTCGGGAGGAATAGGAGACAGACGTTTTCAGAAGTGGTACCATTTCTTATCGCCAGTGTCCAGTAGTAATAATCTTTCTAATGTAACGATCTAGTGTTTGTAAAAATAAAGTTCGTTTCTGTTCTCCATTAAAATTGTTTAAGCTGATATTATTATGTTTGCACGTTTTGCACATTTATCAATTCATTTAGCATCTCCGCATAATTTCATAAAACGTCATATTTTGCTGTTGCATATTTTGATGTGAAGAGTTTATCAAATTCGGGGAAATGTTCTAATTCTGATACATAAGATTCTTACACATAATTTCATATTTATTAATTAAAATCATCATGAGCATGTAGAGCGTCGTAGTTGAGCTTACATTATTGCCTTACATATTAACATCAAACACATTTAGACTACTACAACACTTTTAATAATGTAGTTTACTAATGAGCTATGCGTACTTAACAAACATGTATAAAACTTTAAAATTAGTTGAAATATATGTGCATACGTATTCTGCATATTGCGAGATAGGCTTAAGGTTAAGGAAAAATATATGTGGAAAATGTGCGCATTTAACAAGCATTCCTCTATTTAGAAACTATGGTTCGCAGTTAAGGGGCGCCTGAAACGCAATTCGTGACATGGATTCCGATAATCTGTTTATGTCTTGCTTTATATCTGTGAGAAGATTATCCAATTGCGGCTTCGAGTCAAGAATCTCGATTGAACTTGTGTATGGGTTGTATCGTACAGCAAATGGACGTACAACGGTCTCAGCAAATTTCCTGGAAACATTAAAATATTTAAATAAAATCAATTAAAATTATGAAAAAGGAAGGAAAGAACAACTATGAGATACTTCATTCGAGGGAGAATTCATTTCCGCTTACATAAGTTTTTCTTTGGCATCTTCAAAACTTTCTGCAACGTAGTAAATTGGTTGATATTCTGTTATGGGGTATTCCTGTACTCCTGTCTTTGGAGGATCAAAGCTTCTCAGTTCTGGCTGGTCTGTAAGGCAATATTCCAGTTCCCCGTAAGAACTTAACAGCCCAGCGCCATAAGCCTTGATCTGTCCATCTTGGCGGCAAAGCCCATATTCGACAGTGAACCAATAGCACTATAATTATAGCATATACCGAATAAAAGTTTATGATCAACACTGCAAATGTCAGAAATGACTAGGCGAGTCGTAATAATAAAACGTTGTGATATTTTGTTCAGTATTTACAGTGGCAAGCTTTTTAATGTCCTCATCTGGAGCCCCCAATGAGGCTAATCCAATCTCTTGTGAAAATTGTGCGAATCCGGGGTCGGCAAAAAGGGGCACGTGTCCAAGTAATTCATGACATACATCCCTGGAAACAAGGAAGAAAACATTAATAATTCAATGTTTTATTATCCAATTACATAAACTACGCACAAGTAAATTTGCGACGCAAATAAACAAATGCAATATACTACTCAACTCGTCAATTTTAATTACATTCATTATAATTATCATCATAAATATAGTTTTCATTAATTTAACTCACGGTTCAGGGGTGTAGTAGGGGGTGCTGTGGTGGCGAATGTACTAAAAAGTTTTAAAAATATTACAAAGATTAAGCAATTTTGTAATAATCAAAACGATAGGGGTAAATGAGAAAAAGAAATAATCCCTATCGCAATTAAAGCTACAGTGGTTATAAACTTTGAAATAAAGGAAAACCTCATATATGAATTCCAAACTTACTTGTGTACTATGAAAAACTCTGAATGCCAGACCCGCCAGGAAATCTCTACTGGACAACAATCCAGCGACGGGTCTTAAGGTGAAACCCGTGCAATCTGAAATATTCATAAAAAGTAAATAACTGTTGAAGCTTTAACTGCTCCCAGCATCTCGTATTTGTAAGTTTTACGACAATTAGGCAATTGGAACACTGATACAAAGATACAGACAAAAGTTGACAAGCGACATTTGAGCAATCTAGATCAACTGCATAAGAATCATTTTAAATTACAGAATACTATAGAATCTCCAATCAAGCAGTCAATAATGACCACTTCCAGAAGCCCACCTCAATTCATTCAGTTAATCGACGCCATCAGATTTGTAAAATATCTGGAACTCATCATAGTGTCATTCATTATTAATGACATGAAATAAAAGGCCCCATCAATCACGTCGTCATAATGATGACAAACGCTACCTCCTACACGACTCCTTTTTCGTTACATAACTGATTATAAACAAAATATAGTGAGCATAATATATGATCAGAAACATTTTACTTTGACCTATGACACCATTTCTCTTTTATCCTCAACCAAAAAACTGGCTATGTACGACTGTAAGAGTTGCCTACTTGTTCTTGTTTAGCTACCTATTTAGTGAGCATAGTACAATACAATACTTTGTAGGTTTAACTTCGCAAATTTTATTTTAATTCTAGGTTTTTCCTTTTCCAAATTTAATGACAGCTTAATTTTCCTTATTTCTCTGTCTGTCAAAAAGATTTAAATGCCGACCATGCCGACCTCCAAATAACAAGATTTAAGATTACGATAATAAATTAATTTTATCTCTACGTACAAAATTAGTTGATAAATTGTTTGATTAATAAAGTGACATTTATGATTGGTCGTTGTGTAAGTAGATTCGTGTTCATAATGCATAAGAATTAAGAAACTGTTAGGAAGGTTACCTTTAAGAAAGTCGGAGACATCCTGAAGCTGAGGAATGTTATCCTCTCGGTAACCACAATTTTCAATTAGAAGCGGCAGGATGTGATTGTGTTCCTTGCAGGCATGAGTAGGGTACAACTGGGTAAGCTGCTGAAATACTTTACCCCAAGTTTCAATCTCCTGTTGAGAGTAATCAATGCGAGGGATGGACTCACCACTATAATGCACACACCCCAAAAAAGAAACAACAAAAACATTTAGATAACAAGTTACTATTTAAGAAAAAATAAGAACGACCATGTGAATTTTATCACAACAGCTTATAGAAGAAACGGTAATTATAAGCATCGTCAATCGTGGTCATGCCACCACCATCGTCATCATTCAGTATCGAGAAAAATCTGTTTTTGTTTACATAACTATGGTGATCATTCATTCAACAGTTTCAGCAGTAATTGTTATCTTTAATTAAAATCAAGCCCGTGAGAGGATAAGCATGGAAACTTTGCAATAACAAAAAAGTCAGGAGATAAAAAGTAGCTCTGACCTCTCGGCAATGTCATTTGATACCAAAATATAACATTTTTTATGCAACTGATTTGGTGGGCGTGATGATGACGAGTATGTTACGAGGAAAAGATTGTTGACTTCTTAAAAGATAATGATGACGATAAGGATGACTGAGAAAGTTGTAAATAATCAAAATCTTGTTTTTTTCTTACTGCTTGTAATGGTAGGCAATGTCAGCAAGTTGAGCTCTTCGTTTCCTGTAAACTGGATCAGTGAAGCCAGGATGGTCTGATTCCAACTCTGAGCCATAAGAAAGAATTTGATTGGCAAATTTGTCCAAATCCCTAATTCTTCGAGGAAACCATGGAGTGACATCTGCAAAGAAACAAATTTTAAATGTTATTATTTCTAAAGTTAAGTCACAACTGAAACATTTGTTCTGGTATTTAAAATGGTTATGTATACGGGGCTATGTGAGACCACTATTTCTTACCAAGATTGTCTTTGTAATTTCTCGAAATGATTTTCATGTAAGTGCATGACTCTTTCAACGCTTCCATTGCATCAGCGACCTGTCCCCCATTTGTGTCGCACTCGACAATAAACTCGTAGTCTCCTGGTGAACGGTGGGAGGAACGAGACTCAATATGAAGGAGGTTTACTCCATTCCGTTGGAAAATTTGGAGAGTTTTGGCAAGTGCGCCGACTTCCTCTTTCAAGGAGAAAATGATTGCAGTGCTCCTGTGTGAGTCTTTGCCTGTGCGAATGTAGTTGCCACCTTTCATTAAGACAGGCTACATGATAATAACAAAGCATATATTGCAAATTAAAATCTGACTACCACCATTTAATACATGTTTAAAACATTAATTGATTAACGACAGCTTCATACAAAAATTGCATTTCGAATTTTTATTTACCGTGTCCGGTGGCGTTCCTACTAGACCATTGGTTTTCTGAGGATGATGGTCCATTGCAGCTTCCAAAAGTACCGTTTCGGTTTCCATTTTACTTTAGTCTTATAAAACAATGACAAACTACTTTAAACTGCACTAACGCAAGCAAAATGAAACGTTTCTAAAGAACAACGGTTATGCTATTTATAGCTATTTGTTTGGTTAAATACGACTTTATATTGGCGTCGTGTGATACGAATCGTAGGACTCACTTGTAACAGCTAGGATCAGTGTTTCGTGTTCTTCATAACAAGTGTGAAATGAGAACTGAAGAGACGCACGCTGCCGAGCTCACCTTTTATTCCAAACAAACGCAATGAAAATGAAGTCGCTGTTGGAAAGAAGTTGATCTACTACGCAATGCGAGCACTGTCTTGCAATATACCCAGCAGCCAAAAATGAAAGGAGTATACAGAACTTGTCAGAATAAGAATTTCGACTACGAAGTAACATCATAATCATCATCATCATTCAACCATTAAATTCTTGTACTAGTAGCTTAAACGACTATAATTATAGGATTCTACAGAAGAGGAGAAGGACTAGTTGATTTTTCAATGGAAAAAGAACAGTTGCACCCTTTTAACTCTTTTCTTTCGTTATTTGACATGCATCAAACTATTTAATATGAGGCAAATAATTATGAACAAACAATTATATGAAAAGTTAATGTTATTTAATTATTTTGTTGCATTGCCATCGACTTTTACTTTGATTACTGACTAAGGAAGGGTTGCATATTATGTTTACTTAAGAAGAAGGCGACGGTAAATATGATATGACGCATATCGACATAATCATCTCAACATCTCATCATAATCATCCGTCATTTTTCTAGCGAGCAGAGTAGCTAAGTTATAAAATGAATGAATGCCTGGCATTGTAAGATTGTAACTTGGACGGTGTTGTTTGTGGTGTGTACGTGCAGTTTCATGATTTCATGATATCATAAGCAAGTTCACATTAGTCCACAAGAATATTAGATAGATCTTACTAAATGACTAATAAATAGCATATCGTTAGTTAGTTTATAGATAACAAATAATTTTTTAGCAAGTCGTTTCAATTTCAATTCATGTTCATTCGCAGCATTTTATGGTTTTGCTAAAATTGACGAAGACAATGTAAAACGAAACAAAGGGGCAAAGTGACACAAAATTGAAGGCCAAGTCAAGTCACACACTTTGATTTGTTTCGCTTTGCAGAGTTTCCTTTGCCAAATACAGTGCATAATAACACAATATTACAAATAATAACAGCACCTACCTAAGGTGATGGGGATATAGGTAGTTTTTGATTTGCGTCATAAAAATACAACTGAAAAGCCAATCTTTTAGTCGCTCGTGATTTAAGCAAATTTCTATGAACAGTATTGACGTTAGTTCCTCCACTTTGTAATTCTTCGATTTTCGGAAAATGTATCATGTATTAAATATAATTTCCAGTAAAGCTGTGAAGATTTGTTTATATAAACTTCATCTTTGCATCAATCTTCAGGATTTACTTTGAGCCACTCATAATTACAAAATTACAATTGACGATGTTTTTAAGGAAGCATAAATTCTCTAGAAACATGCAGATTTAACTGTATCAAGTCAAAATGCTCTGGGAGACGTAAGACTTACTGCTTGTTTTATTTTTACGAAATTAATTCGCAGGTTGCTCATGAGCTTGTATGTCGCTTATAACTTTTAACTAGCCTTCGCCTGTAATACGCATGTTATCATGATGCCCCGATTAATCTGACAGTTGACAACTGGAGAATATTAACATGGTCCTTTTTCAAATACAATATACAATTATTCATCTTGTGATTACTTAAGATGTGTTTGCTAATGACCCTCTTGATGAAGACAAGGAAAGGTTTTATCATGCACACATTTTAATAATGTGTAAATTTAGCATCGCAGCAAGTAAGTAAGTAAACAAAGTAGACAATGATCGTTTTGTTTCTTGAGAAAAAACATAACGTGGCCTAAATATAACTCCTAATTTGCCCTTTAATCTTAAGTCAGGAGAGTACATTATCATTTGCAGTTAATTCGTGTTTTCCTTACTTCACCAATTCACATGCGATAAATAATATATGACCAATAGGGATTAGGGATTATCGAGGTTGCATGATTTTAATATTCAGCATTGCACACAGTACACATTTAAGATACCCTGTGAACTGGAATCTAATCAATAGAAAGTAAAAGGAATCATGTAACGTAACCGGTCTTAATTATACATTCTCCAGAGTTTTTTGCTTAAATTTGATGATATTTTATTATCATTAAATATTAAGAATATTTAATTCAATGCCTTCCTCAAGGTTCAAAACACAGCTCTGAATACTTTTTCTCCGCTATAATGAAAACATTTAGATTTAATGATTCAATAACTTATGAAATTGTGTATTTAATATATGTAGTATCACCCAAATAAAATATTTACTCAATATGACAGTTTATTTAACAATGTTAAGTAGTAATATGCTCTACAATTTTCTACGCAAAGTTCTACATGTAACTAGTTTCCAATAAAGTGAAAATTCTTTCTTGACCTTTAGAGAGACCTTATACAGTTTATATAACGCAGTTTATCGTTCATACTTATTGTTAATGGAGACAGAAAGCATATAAGAAACTTAAGGAAGTATTTAGTTAGGATCACCAAGTTTAACTGATCACATACAATCTAAAGTACCTACATCATAATAGAGCATGATGAAGCACTTTTGGATAGAATTGTCACGTCATTGTGTTTCTTTGTTGTCTTATAATTCAGCTTAGCTGGTAATATATTTTAAAGTGCAAAATTATTGCATCAGCAGGAATTCAAAGAAACCAGTTTTAAGGACAACTTATCAAAAGATATAACATGTGCCCATCTAACATTATTATTTATTACGTGATTGAGCTTCTTTGATTCTGTAGATATCTTTGCATATGGTTTTAAAATTAATTTTTGTATGCGGTCCATTTTAAACGGTGTTTCATTAAAACATCTTATATAATAAGCTGTTCTAGCTTTTCGTAAGGTGTAAGCTTAAAAGTTTGAGTCAATGCATCATTCATAGATTAGATTATTTGGTTTATCACTAAAACACTGCTATTAAATCAAAAAAAATTTAAATGTGGACTATTCCCTGGATGAAACGAAAATATCTGGTCCAGCCAAAGCATAATTAACTAGCAGTTTGTCTGCTGAAGAGCAAGCAGAAATCCATGCAAAAGGTTGCGTCAGACAATTCGGTAGTACCCAAACTCAACCTTGTCTCTTTTCTGCATTTTTTTCATAGACCAACCTTTGTTGATTACTGATTGTGAATCAATTCATGCAAAAAGAAATGGGAAGTAGGTTTTCTTTATAAAATGATCAAGTTGTGATTCCAAGACTATTTAGGTAGAGGCGCTGGCTCTAGGCACTAACATGCCTGTTGCATTTTTCATTGTTGCTTAATGTTGTAAACAAATTGATGATGTAATGATACAATAAAAATGCATGTTTTACAAAATTCGGTTCGGTCGGACAGGATTCCAATTGCAGATCTTCCTAATCTTTATAGCAAAATCGGTCAGCATGTAGTTTAGGGCAAGTAAAAAATGGTAAGGGGGGACCCTTCTATTCACTTGCCCTCAAATACATGCTG
>JAQFYG010004648.1:0-10796 GCA_034694325.1 Entomobrya corticalis | reverse complement strand
GTAAAATAATTATTTTGCCTGATGTCACTGCGGTTTATTGTGCCCATAATACGGTAGATTAAAGAAACTAATGGACCACACAAAATTATAAAATCGATCTAGTTTGATAGCTAGAAACCAAAATCCGACATAGGCCCTGACATAAGGGAAAATTGGCAAAGTTTTGCATCCATAAATTACATTTTGATTTCCAAAATTAATGAAATTGAAATGGCGGTTTTATCAAAATTGATGAGTTAGCAAAATAATCGGTTTAAGGTTTAACTTGAAGATAATTTAAATAAATGGCATCATTATACTTTTTAATGAATCGTGTTTCAATGTAATTTAATTTAATCCTAATCCAGAAACCAGCGTTCTGAGTCGGTAACGGTCGTTAAAAATACATACAAAGCAGGCAAAACATTTTACAACATGTATATATATATTATTCGTCCTTATTTTAAGACACAATAAAGCATTCTAATATTTTGACTCAAGTTTGATACATTTTGCACGTCTTACTCCCGTTCATTATACATATAAATACATTCGACGTATTTACCTAGCATTTTGTTTTAATTTAAATGTATAAAGCTACATGTTTACTTCAAAACAAATAAAATAACTTTCTTAAGTAAGTACTTAGCCTAATATGTTGCGTAATAAAATCATCACGTCTAATTTTTTATTTGATTTACTTTAGAAATAGTAACTATGGCTTTGCAGAATCTTTCAAAAAATACAATACAGCCTATATCCTTTATCCAATAAGAAGTATATTTATTGTTAAGTCATTAGCAAAGTCTATACTCCTAAAAGCTGTATGTTTTTCTACAAAATTAATTGATCCAAAACAAACTTTTATTGGCGTACAAGATCTGTAAAATGCTTTTCTCAGCGCCTTAAATTCTCGCATTTCTTGTGCCGCTTTGGATCGTCCAGTTTTCAAGTCTGTTATAATCATTTTTGACCGATCATAAACATCCGCCTGCGTTCCTTGGATCCCAATCAGCATGTAAGTAATGTTGAATAGAATCACAGAATAGAAACCACCAAACAAAATGTTATCAGAATTCCATTCAAGTCTGATCAAGCAACAAGCGCAATAAGATTGCATCACGATTCCCCCAACAACAAGTGGACCCATTATCCAAACTTTTTGTACTTCATTCATAAATACTGCCAGAACCTGAAGAAATCTGTACATTTTGACATTTTCTTCAAACTTGTAAACGTTTCCGAAAAGTGGAACGAATTCCCTGAAACTTAATGTACCAATTATTAGCATTCCCGAAACAACAACGGCAGCAATGGTCATCATGTATGCCCAGATCACATGATTGCCAAAAAGTACAACCAATTTGATGACTAGATTATAAGAATCTGCAATAATATCCGCGTTGCATTCCGGAATAAGCCAATAACCAAGAAGGGACGGTTTGCAGGGGTTCTGCCAATGTGCCATGTAAACTTGTATCAACGGGAGAAAGATTGGCTCTGAAGCTACAGAGTATGCTAGAACTTCCAGCAGAAATATTTTCCAAGAACCTACATTTTTGCTGAAATCTTGATACTGTTTCACAAAAGTGAGATGTCCATTAACGTACAGTTTTAGTTCCTCGGGATAGCAGATGAATACCTGATTCCAAAACCAGTTTACGCAAAATGCCCCGATTGTATCAGCCAGTAGAAATTTGTCAACAAAATTTAATTGTGATTGCTGGACTATGAAAAATTGGTAACTTTGAAGAGAAATTGTTATTCCAATAATTGTGAAGAGAATATTGTCCCAATTGAATAGTTTGGATATCTTCTTATACTTTAAAATAAGCTTATTGCTTTCACGCTCCCATTTAATTGGAGAAGAATGAAATGATGTATACCAATTTGTTAAATAAACAAAAAGCTTTTGATGTTTAAGAAAATACATATCTTTTGTTTTTTATTGTCAAAAATCACTTTATTTGAGTTCATAAAATATTATGAAATAAAACGAAGGAGTGAATCAGCTAAAGTCAAACGAATTCCTACGGATATGATTTTAGAATAAAAAACTATTTCTGTTCTGACTAGTAAATGTTCATGATCTGAATTTTTGTTTTTAGAACTAAGCTGTGGCAAATGACAGATACCTTTAAATATTACTTTTCATTACAGATTTGTTTGTTCAGATTAATTTCAGGTACAATTATGTTTTTATTTCTTTCCCGGATTATTTGCGTGTTAAATATTTCTACAATGGATTGGGAATTTCTAATATTGTTAAGTTTATATAACTAATTATATATTTACCGCTTGTCATATTTTTGCTTTGCTCCACAGAAAAATCTATTTAATTATAAAATATTTTGCACTGTTCTCTCATAATTTGTTTGTTCTCAGCGATATGTTTAAAACCAATTTACTGTCGTGTTCAAAAAAGTTAAAATTTAAGGTCAAATTTTATATAAACGTTTTGATGGATATTTCTGGCAACGCAAACGACAAATATGAAATAGACTGAAATATGTCACGTCACAAATATGTGTAAAATACGTAATAAATGAATAATTCACAATTCATCACTTTTCTCGACAAAACGCAAACATCCCATTTTCTCTCAAATATTTTTTTTATGTTTAGTTTATGATTGTGACAATATTAGCAGTAGTATCAAAAAGCTAAAACCATTAAAATTTAATATCTTTTTATTTGCTAAATCATATTTGAAATTCAGAACCTAGCCAACCAAGAACATGTAAAGTGTTTTTCATAGTTTATGTTGGTGCAAATAAAGCCACTGGTAAAACAATAATGATAAAATGCTGAAAAGACTGGAATGAAATTTTGTACTAACGCAAAATATATGATTTGTTTTCTTCATATTATATAAGATTTTAACTTGTACTTTAGACTAAAAAGGTATCAGCCTATACAGTATCTAGAAGACTGTCACAAACTCAAATGAAAATTTTTGTTGCTAATGGAATCCAGGAATAGTGGGATGTCCTGAAGTGAGCCCACCTCCACCTTCCATCTCCTGTTGACTGCTCTGATCCAGCCAATATCGCGTATTAGAACTGCCCATCATGCGATCAACGACTTTTCATTGTCCGGATTGAAGGACAACTTCAAGGGATTTTCGATGCGTCGATTGCACGGTAACCTTCTAGTTAAACTGGCGTCGGCTGTCCAGGTCACCAACCCAAATGAAAATGTTTCTTGCTATTGCAATGCGGTATTTTGGGAATTTGGAAACGACAAAATTAAAGGATCAGACTTGAGTAAAGTGAAACGAATGGAAAGAGATGGAAGTGCTAAAGATGTGCAAGAACATGAACTTTCTTCGTTGTGATCCGCTTCATGGCAAATTCTCTCCAAAAGAAGGGAAGACTATGGTGACCACGATGAATGCCTTGGGCCAGCCAACAATTTCTGGGGTTCTCAATCCTGAGCGAAATTGTGAGCCGGAAATTCCCCAAATTTTCACTGGATTCCTCAAGTTTATCTGCGGAAAGGGCTATCATTGCCAACAAGCTGGCTCTAAGAAGTAATGCCTACCAGACAGCGAAAGTCCATTTGCTCCTGGAGGGATTTGATAATGAAGAATGGGATGTAATTGAAGTAAATTCCGAGCCGGAGTCGATTCCTCCGGTGGTTTTGATGAACCAGTTGACAGATGAAATGGCTGCTCAGGCGAATAGAACACTCCAAGGAAGACAACAATCAGGAATGCGCCAATCTCCAGATTGTACGAAAAGTTCTACGTACGAAAGCAACGTTCCAGTTTACAGAGACATAACTTACGACGATGGAAATAATAACGAATTATCACACTGCTTACTAGTGGACAGCACACCAATTTTATGGCAGTGGATTCTAGCGCTGGAACAAATAAAGATGACTACCTTCAATGCAAGCCGACTGACTGTACAAAGACACCAAATGCAACGCCGTGCAAGTCAGTGGATTGTAAAACGACGCCTACTCTGCCCCAATGAAAGATGTACGACTGTACCAACGATCCATGGAAAAGCCACGCTCCTCTTAGCCAGCTGGCGGACTGTAGTGGCCTTAAAGTGCAAACAAATTCCCCAGTATACATAAATAAATTGTAGTTTTAGTCCAATTACTGAAAACTGCAATCGGAGTTCGTAGCAGGAATGTATGGCGAAGTACTGTGCACCAGCTATCGTCATAAAACCATTCTGCGAGCCAGCTTACTAACTGCGACCTCTATACTGCTCTTGGTAGCCATTTCATACCCATTGGCAAGACGACAGATTGTACTGCGGACAGAGACAAGATTGAAGTATGCAAACTGGTGAATTGCGGCGATTCTGCGGTTATGTATAAAGGATGGGAACTGAATGGATCCAGACTCCAGACAATGCTGACTTACCACGATGTCAGCAGCATGACCACGGTGTAAATTTTTTATCATGGCATGACTGTACAACTTCACCTCAGTTGCCTCAATGCAAGCTAGTCGAATGTATGGATAACTTAAATTCCAACTTACCGAATGTTTAAAAGTGGACTGTGCTGATTTGAAAAATGAGGTCCTACCCCTACCGGGATGCATGATCGTGGACTGTGACTGTAAAAAATTGGAGAATGAACTTTTGCCACAATGCCTTTTTGGCGTTATTGATAGTACTAATCCACAGTTACCAGTTAATTGTCCGACACCATCTTGTGCTCCGACAAGCCCCCAGTGTAGTGACTGGAGCGCCACAACACATGACCCTAGATGTATAAAATACTGCAAGATATTCCCCATCAATGCCAGGATGTTCACTTTGTCAATCATCATCGGATTCAACTTGCCTCCTCCTGGTCGGGTTCTTAAACTTCTCGATAGACTGTACTCCAATGAGTTCAATCGATCCTAGATGTGAGTATTATTGCTTCGACAGTATAACCGACACTTCAAAAACGTGTCCCGACCCGATTGTCTTACACCAGCACCATAAGGTCAAGATGCCTGACACCGGATTGCAGATTAATGGAAAATGAAAAGAAACCGGAATGTCCAAATTGTCCACGTGGTTCTCTCCATCTGACACCTCCTCCGATCTAAGAAAAAATCTATCTAAGTTCTAAGTTCCTTCGATGTAAGGAATGCTGCTCAGCACCGGACGCTACAAAGCTGTGTCCGAATTGCGTTGGCCCTTCACAAGATTCAGCTTGTTGCTATATTGACCCATCAAAACAGGGATCCAACTTGTCTACTTGTCCTAGTGATTTCCCACCATCTGGCACCTCGACTGTCGACATATTTAGTGAGCATTTTTTATTGAACGAATTTAGCCAAATGCACTTTAGGTTTGACCATTGAGGAGTTTCTCTCTTATTGCCCCTATTGCTCGATAAAAAGCTGGAAGCCAACAGCGGGAACTTTATTGTGGATGTGAACTTCTTTCCATATTTCCTCAACATCAACAAGTCATTTTGATCTTTTATCATGCGTGCGGCGGACCGTACAGTACCGTACTGTTGTTGTTGTACTCACGACTCACGCACAGCACGACTTAAGAGTGGTTTACTAATTAATCATTCAAATTAAGTTACTTTTGCTTCCGATTTTAGTTGTAAGTGGTACATGTTAGGAGTCAGCAGCTATTAATAGGATTGGCTGTTCACTGTTGACAGTCAAGTTAGCTTTTGGCTTTTTTTTTGAGTTTCGGTAGATGTTATGTTTGTTAAGTTGTAAGTGAAAGCGGTCTTTCTTTAGTTGTGGATAGTTGATGGCTACAAATTTTACTAACTTACCATTTCAAACTACATGTGGACCGAAAACTAGCTACTTCTGGGCTTGATCATTGATAGCTGAAGCTTGAAATATTCAATTGGCGAATTGTTTGCTGGCTGTTGTTGACTTGAAATAGGTAATCAGCGTTTTGAATAATTATTTTAATCTTATTATTGTTCACTTAATTAGATTTATTGTGTGATTTTAATTGAATTCAATATTAAATTGTTGTTAACGTTAGTTTCGAACTTAAATGATTAATACATCTTTCTTCAATCTTCCTTTTATTTGTTTAGCTGACTTGTATTGAGCTGCAAACGGATATTCATATTCTACATTATACTTTAAGAAGTCGGTCAGTCGGTGACATTTCAAAGGTTTCGGATTCGTGGACGTAGTGGGTCCCAACTACGCACCTGCTTGAGAGCTGATACGGTTTTAGTCTATTGCTGAACACTGTCGTTTCTAATTTGAAAATGGAGGAACACCTTGCCCTGAGAATCAAAGATGTACGAACGAAAGAGGCGGTTGAGAAATAAGGAATAATTCTAAGATTAAAATTTAATGTGGTATTCAAGAAAAGAAGCGGCTAATGACTGATAATTTAATTACATATGTTTGCTTTCTTTATTCTTTGAATGAAGGTACTCGAGCCCATTCTTGAGTTTTGCAGTCTTGGTGATCTCAAGCAATGTCGACTTGTCTCAACTCTATGGCGGGAGAGCTCAGTAAAAGCCTTCAAATCCTTTCCAGTGAAGTTAACTTCTTCTTCAAAAACCGAAGAATTTGTGAGAAACCTGAATGATCCAAGACCTGCTCCTGGTTCCCGTGCTCAACTGTTCTCCAACTTTCAATTAAGTGGAACCAGCCTGGCTTTGGTAGACCAATCAGCATCATTATGGACTCTCAGTGGATCCCACATGAACCGTTTGGAGTTATCGGGCATCCAACTCCAAGATGTGGAGCAGTTTCGGAACATCGTACTTAATCAGTGTACCAACCTTGACGAACTCTTATTGCGAAATATTTCGTTTTTAAACCGTGGACAAATCGGTTTTACTGAGCCAAGGGAGTGGGAGCCACCACAATTTGGCGAAAACAACAAAGTCCGGAGCCTAACGATCGATCAGGAACGTGGCTTACTTGGAATGTCTTGGATGGAACTCGTAAATTTCTTTCCATCTCTGAAAGTAAGTTTGACTAAAAAACCTATAATCTCATTTCGCGTTACTTCTGTTTCAAACATAAAAAGTTGTTAATACTTGTGTATTTTTTCACAGATTTTACGAGTAGAGAAGGGCCGTAACTATCATGGGTTGCTTTTTGATGCCGTGCGGATAACTCGTGAACACGATCCCAGTAAATTGGTTCTGAAGGAAGTTCATTTTTCGTTCGTTTATGAGCACATGCACTACACGGTATGGGAGGGTATTTCGGAACCGAACTATGTGGCATCTAAAGTTTTCGATCTTTTGTCGAAAACGAATCTTCAGTTGCAAGCATTATCCTTCGATTTGAGTGAAGGACCAACTCCTGTTAATGCGTCCATCCTAGGAGACGTTCTGGAATCACAGGGAAGCTCGCTGCAGAAATTGAGTATTAGGCGACGAGCAGGCGATGATTTATATCCATTCATTCACTTACACCATGCGCCCAAATGCCACCCCATGATTCACCTTGAAAATCTCCAAGAACTTGAAGTGAACGCCTGGATTTTTCCATCGATGTGGATTTTAAAGAAGATGCCGAACTTGAAGAAACTATCATTCTGTCAACCTTACTTCCGTGGTGATCACTTTTATCCCGTGGAAACAGATCCTCGTGGAGCTCAGCTAAAAAAATGCACGGAGTTGAAAGTCAACTGTAGACCCATTGGCCGTTTTGATATTCTAATGCGGGGATTCGAAGATGGATTGGACTTAATCTTCAACTTGCTTCCGAATGTTGAACGCTTGCACATGTCATATGTGGACAACGAGATGTTTCAGAGGGTTTGCGAACGATGGCCGAATCTTGTGCAACTGGACATTGTGGATAGCCGAGTGGACGATATTGGAATTACTGGGATGGCTGAAGAAGACGTCAGAAGGATCAATGACCTCCGTGGAAATTCCAACTGGAGGCCTATCACCGTACCAAGGAGGGCAAATATAACCAGTCTTAAACGTAAGCGCAATAATTAAAAATAATCAATTTTTGACATATTATTTTTTAAATATATTATTACGGTAGTGCGTAATGTAATGGATGTTTTTACTTAATTTGTAGATCTGCGGAAGTTTTCAATGCAAGAAGAAGAACGACCTCACCCTATTGGTTCATTCTTGGGATTCTGCGGAAAGTTGTATGGATTTCAGGAAACGCCAAATCTAGAGGATCTTTCTATCATACACTCCAATGTATGTCATCATCACTCAAATAAATATTTCCAAAATAGCTCTGTTTTGTCCTGTTTTGACGTATTTAATATAAACATTCATTTTATTGTTCTGTAATTTTCCAGTTGGACATGGAAGCGTACAAAGAGGTGCTTGTTGGGGAACGCAGGGTCAAATTAACTATTTCCGGTTGAACAAGATGTAATTTCAACGTGAAAGATGGCAAATCACAATTAATTTTCGATAAGAATTTACGTACGAAAAATTTAGTATATGTGTAGATTTTTTTAAAAACTTTGTGGTGTCTTAATATTTAAATGATGCTTAACTTACCAGTTATTTAGTTGATAAGGCATATTGTTGGTATAAAATCGCATAAGAATCCTTACTTTATTACCTTATTTTATATCTTCGAGTTTTTCATGTAAATAATTTCAACAATTTGTACGATTGTACGTGATCTTTATACACTTTTAGTAAATGTATTTACTTTTTTAAATATCTTTTATCTAAATATTAAATTCATAAAAGTAAATTTGCTTTGTTAATGCAAGAAACATTATTGTGTAAAGTCCAGTAAGTCGTTATTACGTTCGCACAATCACTATGGTCAATTGTAATGGATAATGGAGTTTCTCCTATTTACTTTTACTTTTTTTCTATTTGTGGAATTGACATCGGACAGGATGACATCAGAGCAGTAGGAGCATCCATCAAAACGCAACCAGAAGCAAAACGATGCGCTAGACATAATTAATGCTTCATTTTAAGAAACTTATTTTATTACCGAGTCATTGACGAGGCTTTAGGAATGGCTAAGGCGTCTGTCCGTCCGTCCGTCTGTCTGTTAGCACAAACGGTTTGAGTTATTTGAAAAATTCTTTAAGCAATCGCTTTCTATTGGCCTTGGGCATGACCCTATTGATTTTGAGTGCTAACGGTCAACGGCAACCGTTGACCGTTAGAGACGGTTAAGATTTCGAAATTTTTGCATAACGTTATATAGCTACTTTCTTATAGACAGTCAACTGAGATTTCATATAAAATATATAGTCGGTTACCTAATCGACACGCAAATAATAATCAAATAATACATACGTACTAATTTTTAAAACAAAAGAAGAACTAATCTATAAAATATGTAAATGCGAACTGTAAACCAACGACTACTACACTACCTAGTACCTACTGAAAAATGATGATTATAATTTAAAAAATACTTATTTTAAGAATGGAATAAATTTGTCATGAAAATCCATAAAATGATACTTAATGGGCAGGTGAGCGTAAATTTTTGGGAGAGACGGACAGGCTAGAAGTTTTTTCCGAACTCAAGCCCTCAGCACAAAGTACATTAATCACAAACAAAAGATTTGGGATTTATTTGGTATCAAACAAATAATAATGAAATTGTTGCGAAAAAGTCATATATTTTTCATTTTTATAATTTATCCGCAAAGCATAAGCAGCAATCATCGTCTCGATCTGAATTCAAAATCTCAAGCAAGATATTAAAAACAAAAACAGAAAGACCCATTTTACTTCCATCGCCTTATAAATTACCTAGCTTTGTAAAATAGTTTGTAAAGCACTCGATAAGTATGGATAAAATTTGAAAACTTAAATTCATTATGTCAAAATTGTATCAAAATAGCTATCATCATCATGTTTAGGCAATCCTGCGGTAATACAGACAAACGGATGCCACGTATATTTTTAATGCCTATTCTTCTAGATAATAATTGAAGTCTTTCTAAATAATTGAAGTCTAAATTTAAATACTGATTACACTGACCAGCTAAATTATATCATTATATTAAAAACCAGAATATGTACATTCTTTTTGATGTATTGTAAATGTTACACGTATATCAAATTGTTTATTATTCATTCATGCTTCTAAATTTGATCACAATTCTTAGAGTACCCCACCCAGATCTCAAATTTGGTTTTGACTCTTACATTTTCTTTAGTATTGTCAGGATCATTTTAAAAATGTTAGATTCATTTTCCTAAACGATTTTATCAGAAAAATACTTACATCTCAAGAGAAAAGGGACAATGTAAATAAATGCATTTGATTGCTATTATAAAATATTTAAAAAAATATTGGTATATATATATTAGTACATATCATTCAAATATCCAGTTGATCTTTTAATGTCCATAATTTCTTTTATGGTTTCACAAAAATTATTATGTTATGTATATTTTCATATTAATAGTTTTGAAACAACCTCTACACTTCCAAAAAGAAAAGGAACCTTGTAAATTTAATCTATTTATTTATTTCACAACCATGCATCTCTTATGTTATAATTTCTAGGAAACCTTATCTAAATATTTCATCAAAATGTCAATTCTATCAATATTTGTATGAATCCTTAGCTTTCAAGAAGACTCAGATTCGAACCAAATATTTCAGATAAAGTTTCCAGTTTCTTGTTATTTTTACTTTATATAACTCATTCAAGTATGTACAATTCGATCAAGATTTTCCTTTCTGAGTGTATATTATTGCTCAAAGTAAAAGGGATACATCCAAATCCGACCTCGCTCTTCTAGTGTCTTACAAAAGTTAAAAGAGCTGAGCAGTCAAATAAATATGTAAACATATGAACCTACGATCCGAAAGACATCATTAAGGTCGAATAATATACATTTAAAATTATATTACATATTATTTTATCATTATTCGGTAT
>JAQFYG010004647.1:0-10796 GCA_034694325.1 Entomobrya corticalis | reverse complement strand
ATCCTGTGGTGCCTCCACCACCATGTTTCCCCGCTTTCTCTTTCCCTTTCAATATCCCTTGGGTGCATTTGTCATAGCCGTTTTTCACGTCCCTTCAAATGAATGTTATGCATTCATCATTCACAATGTTGTGCACACAGAGCACATATCTACTCTATTTTAACTGCTTACTTGACTATTGAGAAGTAAAACGGTCAATATTTTATACGCCTCATTCTCCAGCACATATACGCTCTTTTACTACTCGACAGACTGAAAACATGACAGATAATATCGCTCCTTTAAACATAAAACATAAAATGGTCACTAAATATTTGATTAGTTTACCCCGATGTTGTTGTTTCAACTCGACAAGTTTTTCTTTGATACTTTTCTTCTCCTCATAAAAAATTCTGTATAACTTGGAAGTTTTTTTCTTAGAGAAAGTAGTACATATATGTTCATTATTATGTAAGGTGTCCAGTCTTTATTTTATTTCTAATTCTTGGTATGTATATACTAGAAACCGGACAAATATAAAATATTACTATGTATATATTACACACCTGAGCAAGTTTTCTATAAAAAGGCCAAGTGTGACAACGTGCGTCATATACAACGTGAAAGCATGTAATCAACCCGTTTTCTATTTTCTTCAACAAACTTTTTCCATTGCAACATTAATTTTTAATTGCGTCTAAAGTTTGCAAGTATGAGTAAAATATTTAAAATAAAAGAAAGTACTTGTATATAACATGATAAAGCAGAGAAAGTAGAACAGTCAACAGAATAAGTTTTCAAGCTGATTAATAATTTTACAGATTTTTATGACCAGACGCGTAACACGACATATAAAAATTTAAGTATTCGTTACAAAACGTGATAGTAAAATAGTAAGCAGACACATTAGATGCGTGGGAGTTGATCAAAAACCTGTTTGATTGTTTGCACTATTCTTTCTTCAAAATAGGGAGTTGAAAATTCAAGAATTTTTTCAATAATTCCAACCAAGGTTTTGAAAAACGTCATCAGAGAAAAGTAAGTTAGTTTGATGCTTAATTTAGCCAATTTTGATGTTGCACAATCAAGGTTTTTTCCATATTATTTTTTATTTATGGCTTAACGTAGTTTTATCAGGATTATCAGTTAATCTTCTTAGTATCTTATAAATATAGACTATAAGAAAAGATATTATTATGGTAATAAAATTGGAAGCGTGTCGATTCAATATTCTGCCTTTCAAGTGTCAGCACTTTTCCATATTAAGTTTCTCATTCGCAAATCCAATTCTCATGAAAAGAAGAAACTACTTTCTCCTTGCATTCACCGCCCCCTAAAAGTATCCGTGAGAAGGATTTTATAGGTTTAGCATAGAAAAATAGATGGTGGTAAAATATATCTGAATATATGAAAATGATAGATCTCTACACGGTTCGTTGCATATATTATTCCACTATTCTCAGTATCTATCGTTTAGCATTAAGATGCTGGCATAGCATGTCTGAAACTCGTTAAAGCCCAGCCTTGTTTTAATAGCGGACATTATCTGAATAGTGGAAACAGGAAAAATAGAGATTGAAATGGACAAACAAGTCAGTCATACATTCTAGTGAAAGCACTACATCTCATGATCATGATGATGATAATGACAAAAAAAATAAACTGTCTGGAACCAATAAGGCATATATTTCCTATTTCAACCCTGTCGTGCAGCCAGTCTTTATATCCAGAAGAGTAAAATGAATGTTCGTCAGTCTGTCTTCTCTCTCTTCTTGTCTAATCCATCCTTCTCCCTTGTTTTATTTTGAATGATCCAATACGTGATGAACAATTCAAGCTTATGTTGTTGTTATATAGATTTGCTCTGTTTACTATGACATATAAAAACAATGATAACTACCTATATACAAATATAGAGGGTTAAGATAGGAAACCGTTTTTATCTTTCGTCAGTAACTGCTTTCACCACTATAAACACTATCATATATTGTATTATCCCTTATAATCTAAATGTGTCGGTGAGTAGTCGAGAAACAAAAAAGGTATCAAAGTATCATGGTCATAATGGGCTACTAGATGGATGGTTATTACGATTGTTTCCTCCCCACTGGAATTGGTTACCTACCACCATCCGATAGATATTATGTGAGTACGGTGAAAGGACGTAAAGAAACAACATAACCCAAACCGATACAACTCGGCCTCTTTTAAAATTGACAAAAAGCGTCGTGTAACAAACAATAAGCCTACAAACTATGTTACTTTACATAGTATTTTCCTACTTTCCTATTTGTAGAATATTCTGAGTAGCCTATTAAAGAAGTCCGTTTATTATCATTATATAGTTTGTAGTCAACATTTGCCTATTTCGTGTAGAAAAGGTATTAGATGATAACGCGTAGGAGTTTTTCGAGCAAAGATAGACGTGACGATGAAGGTGGTCGCTGGTCAATTGTGTTCCCTATTATTGTACGTACACACACAACTATCATCACAAACATCAAATATTGAATTTTCGATAATGGGAGTAGTGGAAGTAGTGATGAAAAGGGAAAGAGCATTTTGCATTGTTATCTTTGTGTGTAAAGTGTAATATCATGTTTACTCCATTTTCAAAGGAAAATCACAATGGTGGTCTCGCCAGCAGTGATGGCGGTAATAATACATTTTATGCAAATATTTTTTCTAACTTCCAATAAAGAACGGAGAAGATTGTAATGGCAATTGGTGATGGATGAACATGAATAAATGAGCATCTTCCTTTTCTCCTGATATCTAGTAGTTTTTGTTGTTGATGATAATATATTATAGGTAGGTATAGAGTAGCAGAAAGAAATGATGATGATGTGGATGGAAAGTAAAATATATGTATTTGTTTTAGCAGCGGGTGCACATTTTATGTTGTTTTTAGCGATGGGCACGTAGTGCAAACATTTTGCACAGAACTTTTATACTTCCCGTTTTATTGTGTGTTCGATTTTGGCAGAAAATGGATGATGTTTTTGGAGGATAGTGGAAGTGGACGTTTTCCTTGTTTACGTAGTACACACACCAAATGGTAATGGCGGTTTCTAAATAAAAGTGTCTACAAACATGACTGTTAGAAAGAGATGATGTTGATGAGAAAAAAGTATTTTTATTTATTTTTTATTCGTTTCACCTGCGAGAAATGTGTCTAACCATTAACCAAAGAATATTTACAAGTTGTTGACAAACACAGCTGGCAGTTTTTTCTGACAATAATGAGGACAAGGATATAAGTTATTTACTTATTCTTGTTTTTCCACCGTGAGCTGATAGTAATTCATGTGGAGATGAGGAAAAGTGGATTATTTTTTAAGACTGTAACGTATTTATTTATTTACTTACGTGAGTAGCTTGAGAGTGAAAAGATTTTTACGAGTTTCCAATCATCGTCATCATCATCATCATGATAGAAAATTTTTATTGACAGGTTTCGGAAGTGGGCTTCCCACTTGTCATAATACTACGTAAGCGAATGTTCTGTAGTCTTCACTTTGCAAACAAGGTAAATGGGCTGGATTTAATATAGAAGATTTATAGGGAGTTTATTTCATAAGTTATCAATGCTCTAACGCGGTTACTTATATTATTTTCTCTGAAGGTTTCCACATATTTTATGTCAAAAGCTCTGTGGTCTGTGGTATGGTATAATCATTTTGTTCATTTCGAGAACATTTTCTCCATCGCTTTCCAGAAGATGGGGTACAAGTATTTTAATACAAATATGAAATTACAAAAAACTACTTTCCTCTCTACCTGCTTCGCTCTCAATGAATTATGCATTTCATCCATTTTACTGCCACTTTCTTCATGAATCACACACGTTCCATGTGAACATGACATCAAACCAAAATGAGTTACAAGTTTAAGGACACTTGAGCTCCCTATCTAAAATAAACATGAATCTTCCCTATCCTTATAACCACTCTGCTTCAGGTAGTTTTTGTGGTTATTCATTCAAAATATGGAATATAAACGGAAAATATAACTGGGTTTATGTTAAATTATTAATGTTTTTTTCTAATACTTATATAATCATAAAATGTATGTATCTTGACACACATAAAGAAAGTACTTGTGTGTGTATCTGCAGAAAATTCTAATTCAGTACGAATATATATCTCGATATCTTCCGCTGCTCCTACTCTAAACCGACCAACAACAGCACTTAAACTTGAGTTGCATCTCTTAAATCATTCTTGGTTGAACTCTGAACAAACTAACAAACTACGTCCATTTTTGTACACCGTTAAAACGTCAAGAAAGAACCTTTTTCATCACTCCTCCTGGATTATCTCAAAAAATTTATGGCATAATTTCAACTAGGAGCAGAGTCATATTATATTTTTTACCATCGTCTTATATTTTTTTATCTTATGGCTTCTTATGTGGTAAGCAAAGGTACACAACTTTTTTTTAGAGCGGATGAACTGTGAGAAGAGAAGAAGCAAGAAACGAGAACGTGAGTTCATGAGAATATTTAATGAACTTTTTTCCAGACAGATGATACATGATGAATGTTATGCGGATGCATTACACATACTCTAAACTGTGAACTCTTAAAAAAAGCCGTTGATACTAGTACACCACCAAGACCAAACATAGACACAAACTCCACTCAGGTTAAACAATAAAAGAAAGCCTTCTCTAATCTCAAATGGAAGGTTCTTTGTTGAAAAAAACGCTCCAAGCATATTCTTTTTCCTTTATTTGGGCCAACTTTCTTTTCTTACCTGGCTAGCAAATTCTCCTCCTTCTTGGGAGGAGAGAAGGGGAAGGGGTAGAGTGAAATGATGTCTAGGTGTCGCATGAGCTGGTACTACCATCGTCTTTACAAACTCCTTCAGATCCTGGATTCCATTGATGTTCCTACACACTGACGCAAGTTGATCATAGCGTCTGGTCGTATCTGGAGACTGTAAGCAAAAAACAAAGTGATAAAATCTAAATTGCAGTTTCAATAAATGACAACATTTAATTACTTGAAATACCAGAATCACTTTTTACCGTCTTGTACAATTTAAACGGAAGAAACGAAAGAATTTAGATTAAAATGTTGGTCAAGGAAGATATTGCATGGTCAACTGTAGTTTATTTGATACAGTAATGTATTAGGTATAGTCAGAGACTCTACCAAGCATTTTCATTGATAGCTAAATAGCCGTCAATAAACATCTTAAACATTGTGTGCTTGTTACTGTCTAGATACTTGATAGGAAACGCCAATTTTCTTTGGTATACCTAGCATTTTTATGATAAAATAGCACTCATTTTGTGACAGCTGCACTCCTGGGAATTTGATGGATATGTTCCTGCTTTTATTTACTCACTATCTGTTTGTATAAAAATCCCATTCATTCTCGAACGACAAGCTTTTTCTATCATTAGCAAAAATAATGTCTGGAAGAAACGATAATGGCAATTTTATGTTCTCTTTTGTACAAATAAACAAATGACAGACTTCCCGTCACTGCATTTCTAAGATCTACTGCTAAACGAACTTATCTACTCTTTTTTGTCCGGCTTAATAGGAAATGAAGAAATAAAAGACATTTTGTTTTGCTTTTACTTTATCCACCAACATGAAAACGAGTAGTCAATGAAAGATAAACGAGCATGAAAACGATTTTTTGCTATCAATTGCACAAAAGTGATGTCTTAATTTTCTAACATGCTTCGTCTAAAATTGTCTTCCATGCTTTCATTCAGGTCACAGTGATAACACTATTATTTTCTAGTGCTTCATTCATTGCTTAGTAGATATTTATTAAGAAATTCCTTTGGTCATTACCAAAAATAACTAAAAATAACAACGACAATCCATTCAATTTGTTATACGTACGTAATGGTTTGTGCAACCGACGTCTGTACTACGTGTCGCCAGAAAAAAGTAATTCTTCTTAAAGAGGGCTATTTTTTCTCAAGCCAAGGAAAAAATTATGCGTGTAATAACAGTTTTTCTTTTCTCAAATTTTGCCATCTAGAATAATAACTCGTTGAGTTGGATGTTGGATCTAAGAAGAGTCATCATACCGTCATCCTAGGTTATATATGTTCATTTCATGGTTCATTCAGAAAAAAATGAAGAAAAAGGGTGACTAGTAAATGTAAAGAGAATGTGAATGTGAACTTGCTGGTGTCGTTGTCTCTTGTCTCGACAAAATTTTTGTGTAGTTAGCTAAAAGAAATGAGATTTTTTTTTCTATGGAAACTACAAAAATACTAAAGGAAAAGCTTGTCAGTCACCACTTTTTTTAAAGACAAGCTACACAGAATTTCCTCTCGTCGTGTTGTACCTATTACACGGAACGTGTGGTGAGCGCGTCCCATAATAAATCTATTTCTATATGCTAGTCATGTCAACGATCCCTTTTTCCTCGTCGTTTTTTCTATTTTCTTTACTATCATCATCATAAGAGCATATCTTTCTTGGTTTCACACTGGAAGAAAAAAAAGGCATTACGATATACACTTTCTTCTTATAGCGCCGTAACGTGTAATGTGGTCAGGTTAACTGTTAAAGAATAACTAGCTGTAATGGTATTATATTGTTACCTATATTACTACAAAGTCTTAAAAGAACTCTTATAACGGCATATATTCCGGTATTTTTCCATTACTGATACACACACTAACCATGTGTACGCATCATGAACGCATAATAGTACTTAGCTGCCCTTCTGACCTGAAGACTTACCACTACCACTGTGGCGGTAACGGCACAAAAAACCTATTTTCCCTGATACCAAACAACATACTAAAAAACGCTACGCTTGCAGTTTGCAGTATCAGTAATCTAATATGCCTTATTCCTATCCTTTTATCATCATCATCATTGAGCAGTGAGCACCCTATTTTCGGTAATTTTTTTTCGCAAAAGATTGATGAAAATCCTCCATTTTCTTGGAACATTACACGTCGTACTCGGAAGTAACGAGTGTTCCTTTACTGCCGTTAGATTATGTCATAGAAGGTGTTGTAGATAGCTTTGCTCTTCCTTACACCTTTTTACAACTGAAAACATTACAAAAGAGACAGCAAATGTGGAAGAGACTGGAATAGAAAATTTGGAGCGGAAGGCAGGCAGGGTCGTCACGCCGAACATCCTCTATTTTACCCCATTACGGGGACAAATACAAACAAACAATGTTACTAGTTACTAGTGCACACACTACTGTGTCAAAATATTATGCCAATATAATATCGTAACGAATTTTTATCACTGGAGCTGTCTTATTTTTTGCACATTTATTTAGAAGGCAAAAAACCTTTAACGATATACCTAGGTCTGAAATTTCGTTCATCTTTTATATTTGAGGTTGGTTTTGTTTGCATATAGCATCATAATGTAATCATCATTGCCGTTACTATCAATGAAGAAATTCGCAAAGACCCCTTTGACAGCACGTGCGTCTAACGTGCCAGTGTGAATTTTGACAGGATTTTGCTTAAAAACAACTGTTATTTTCCTCTACTGTTCCATTTATATTCTATGCACCTGCTTTCTCTGAAATTCTATGCTTTTCATTGTTGTGCACCAGTTGGTAGAGAATTGGTGGTGTTCATAACTAAAATTTTGATAAAAACACACAGAAGCTCTGATCTGATCAACAACGTTTTGTATGTAATTTGGGTACTCAAACGTGATCAGGATGTTTGATCGATAAGTCTGTTGTTGCTTTTGACAGGTTTTTTTCGGAAAGAATATACTATTGTGTGAGGGTTTTGACTTTGACTTAAAGTAAAGGTGAATGAATACACCTGTAACAAACATCTATAACTTTTTGTTCTTTAATTTATATGAAATATATTCACAAAAATTATAGTTTTCCAACTTACCCCAATTGCGATGATTTCTGATCCCACCATCACGGAATCGGACAGCTCTTTGCATAAGTCCACGTAAACATCTTCTAGCTCCTGTAAACAAAGTAAACATACAATAATTATGCAGAGAGCGTACAACAAAAGAGCAATGAAACAAAATGTCAAAAAATTGCATGCTTTTATAGACAAAGCAATAAACGTGCTACATCACATTCGCATCTCCACTAGAACTTGTGCCCAAAAACTAACATTTTATTGCTAAAATCGGCAAAAAACGTAATTGTGTCAGTAAAACTGATGCAGTGAGACGAAGATGTGATTATTATCGTCTTTTACAACACATCACACTTTGTGATTCACGCTCCAGTCAAGTTCGTACATTTAACATGTTTGAATGGTCGTATTTCAATTGCCCCTTTTCACCATTGCCTTGATATAAATAAATGCAGAAAACCCTCTACTCTCCTCAGCGTTTTAAGTCGACCTCGATCTGCAGCTATTATAACAGCCGCTTTTCTACCAGTTTATAAAATTACACTTTCCTTGTCTCTCTACTTGATACTCATATATTCGTAAAAACAGGATAGTTACATAATATCCTATAATCGGGTAATTTGTACCACTTTACTCGCAGAAAACTACGATAACCTTCGCGTGTGTCGTGCCTCATGCCTTGCCATTATCTAAGCTTTTATTCCATAATACGTGGCAAAACATTTTACAAAAAATCTAGCGAAAACCAGCATCGGCACACACACACACACACACGCTGTCATTCTATACATATTGCATGTGCTCTTCCTTCCTTCCTGTTCTACTGCAAGTTTTTTCCAGCTTATCTTGCCAGAAAAAAAAGAAACTGGAAAAGTCATGCCGGCGGTAGCACCACTAGTGGCAGTGGCACAACTCATATTTGACTGGCAATTCATGTGCCACGGCCAAGCCAGGAATATCCAACAAGGGAGTCATAAAAAGAAAGTAAGTCTACCAGCGGATCTGTTAAAAAGACTGCTTTTATAAGGGAACCCTGCATAATTTATATACAACAAGGTATAAAACATATTGTGTTGCTGCTCGAGTTGTACAATATAAAACACATTTTTCACTTTTCACAATATGGATTTATGAGAATTACTTTTCACTTTTTCCAGCAGGGAAAACGTGCATGTATCATATTACCCATGTACTAGGTGAAAAAAGAGAAAGGTGTACGTACACACTGTATAGTTGTATGTAATGGAATATCACCGTGAAAATAATGTAAGTCACATTCACACACATATAGTTAGTCACGCTTGGTGTAAAACAACGCGGGAAAAATATTTTTTATCATAAAATATGCTGACATCTTGTACTTAGGCGGTTTGCAACATTCCTTTCATTTCTTATTGTTCTTTTGTACTTGTACAATGTTAAGAGTCACATCATGAGTCATATTTCGTATTTTGTGGGCTGCTGCGCGCGAGAACAAAAAAAACGTATGCTTTTACAAAAAAAACATTTTGGTACTTTGAGTATTAAAACTAAAACCCATTCAAAGAAAGTCTTTCTCCAGTTTACATTTCCATTTTCTCTTTCTTCTCGACTTGATGTAGTTTAGTTTAGCTACCTGGTATATTTACTACCTGCTACCTACGCACATAAATATACTAAAATAGGTTCCGCACGAACTCTCAAAATAGTAAATAGGTGGATATTATTATGTATTAAGTATGTACGTAAATGGGATAAAGGGTAGTTTAGACTTTGGTTCGTGCCTGCATATAGTTTTCTCTTTTCTTAATGCTCCAGAGCACTTTCTCAGAAAATAGCAATTCATCCAAAGTTGGACATTAGGCAGGTCACGCAATCTTTCTGTTTATAATGGTTGAAATCAACTATATTATAGCCTCAACAGATTAATTACCTTTATTTTCACCTTGTAAAGGTAAAAGGTAGAGTACCCATTTCAATACTCACACTACTAATTTTCTGACTTTTGCTGAACTCATAAATCTACCGAGAGGACGACGGGCTGAAAGTCAACTCTCTTCCTTGAACTTTTGCTTTTTAATTTGGCATTTCATTGCCTTAATAATAATATACACTTTGCATGACAAACTTTCACTTACAACTTTTGATATATCAGATGCTAATGAATGACTGTACCTTTATGTGCGAGTATTTATTTACTTATTTTATTTTAGTAGGATCGTGTCAAGACACTTACAAAATATAAATTAGAACGAGTAAAACATTAAAATGCGTTGCTACTTTCTACTAAATAAGGCTGTATACAAAATTTCAGCAGTTAAAATCTTGTATTATGTGTGTCTAATCTTCAATGTTGTAAATATATATATATATTACTTCAAGTATTTGCAATTGTGTATAAATACATTAAATTTTTGCAGGTAACTTTAAAAAATGTAGTCGTAACCTGAACCAAAGGCAAAGCAAACTACAGTTGATACAATGACGTAGGACCTACCGATTTCTCAATTCAAAAGCTTTTTTGTTTCTTATCATGAAATCATGTTCAGTTAATAAATACAGTTAAGCTTCAAAGTAGATGCAGTCAAAATGCATTGACAACAATTTGGTGGACAACCGTTGGGCATAATATTAATGCATAATTAGGGTTATAAACTAACCAAACATTAGTGATAATTAGATAAGATGAATATTAACTTGACTAAAAATCGTAAAACTACTGTAAATTATATGCTTACGATTAGTAGGAATGGATTATGTTAAGCAATGAATGGGTAGATTAAAACGGAAATTTATTGACTCAGTCACTGGTTATAAATATGATTAACAGAAAACCATAGTTTTAATAGGATAATTCTTTTGTTTGAAACTACACCTTCTACAACTCTATAACAGTGTGATAGATGTTTCAACGGTACAGAAACGATAAACATATTCATCATTTTCTTTGGCAGTTCTGGGTGAACCCCCTGCCGATGTGATTGTGAGGCATG
>JAQFYG010004646.1:0-10798 GCA_034694325.1 Entomobrya corticalis | reverse complement strand
ATTTATTTTTGTTTTGTAAAATAACTTATTTCTTATGACATTAATGTTAATGAACTATCAAAGTACATCGGGTTAGTGAAATAACATATTTCACTCCTTCTAGTAAATTAATGACGCTTTTATGTTTGTTTAAAAGGTCCGCCTAATCCTGAGAATGTTCCTGAGGATGGTAAACTCAAGTCCGAAGTCATGGTGAAAACCAATCGTCGCTACTATCTTGACCTTAAGGTAAGCGTACAAAACTTTCTCTCGTTTTTAACATAAGTTGCCATACCATTTTTGGATGCCGCTGCTCCACAGTTTACTCACTTCATGCATGATAACCTGATAAACGCTCTTGACAAGCTGGCTGAGCAGCTCGTTTCATCTCTGCCTATCTCCAACCACCACCACCACCACCACACTAATAGTATTCATTAAATTACTCTGTTTTCCATCAAGATTTTCTAATGAGATCGAATTATCCCCGTTTTAATAAAATAATAGCAGGCTTAAATTTCAAGTCATTTTTTACCCGTCATCATCAAAATAGACCCTTTTCTCGTTTTGTGATTATTTACGTGTTCATAATGAAACATGACGGTTGAGTTACCCTTTTACCTAGATATGCGCCTGCTTTTCATCTCTATTAAATCATCACGTGTATTCCGATTCCGATTCACCCTCACACACATGTTGCTCTTGCGACTACAAACAGAAATCCTCATTATTACGTTATCTCGCAGAGTTTTTTTGTCTATCTGCTACTGCTGGAATCTAATTTCAAGCAATTAGAACCGGAAGTTTCTGTCAGGATGTCACATTGCATTAATTGGATCTTATCATCAGGAGGAGAAGAACTGGAAAATAGTTTTAGTGTTTTGTTATCTCTGGTTTTAAAACCGTTATCATTACCTGAATTGTAAAATGAGTATTACACAAAACGGTTTGATTTTTTGAAATGAAGAAAGAAACGTTTCAATTTTCGTTGAATAATGACAGCAAACAATGATAAGACTTTTAATATGATCTCTAAATAGAACATTGTCTGTTCTGTGTATAAATTTACGTTTCATTGCAACGATTTTCTAAAGCAGGTCATATGCAATATTTTGACTATTTTTTATGATTCATTACTACAGGGAGAAATAAGATAGATGTGTAGTAGTAAATAGTTTGATAAGTAGAGATATTTTTTATGGAGGACAGACGTGTTGCGGCGGTTTCTACTTGAAGGAAAAGTTATAGTGTTTCGAGCTGTCATCTAAAATATTAATACATTTTGAAGGAAAGTAGCCAATTAAAAAGGATTTATTGAAGGAAGTGAGAATAATGGAAATTAGAGGCTCACACAATCAACCATTTCAGGGGCTTCTTCTATAATTCTGAGAACTCGCTCCCAAAAAATATTCGTTCAGTCTCATTTTACACAATAGTGGTGGTGGTTGTTGTAGGCAGGTGAAGAATAATTGTTTGAGTAATTAACAATCAAGTTTCTTAATTTAAACTGTGTAGGAGCATTGCAAATTCCAAGAAAACCTGTCAACCATAAAGTTAAACAAAATTTGTTAATATTCCCCACACAGGAAAATACTCGAGGTCGATTTTTAAGAGTATCTCAAACAATTTCACGAGGCGGTCCTCGGTCCCAAATTGCAATTCCTGCTCAAGGAATGATAGAGTTTCGAGATGCCCTTACAGACCTGCTGGAGGAGTTTGGAACGGATGACGGAGGTTTCCGCGGGGAGCTACCGGAAGGACGCCATATTCGGGTGGATAACAAGATATTCTATTTTGACATTGGTCAGAATAATCGGGGTGTCTTCATGAGGGTCTCCGAAGTAAGTTGTCACTTTTTTATCCAAACCTGTTCGCTTTTTTATGTACAAAATAACTTGCATTTTGTAGCAGTAACAGCTTAGTATTTTCTTCTCGCACATAAACTTGCGTTCCTTCTTTATTGTCATCCTGTAAATTTGTTTTGCCTGTGTGTAATCAATTAAACATTTTTCTCTTCATCTCGGTCCACCACATTTCTGCTCCTCTCAAAAACCCTCAACGTTTACGACCTTTTCCTCTCATAACTCAAGTTGCTCTGTCTATCTGCAATCAGAAATCGATGAGATTGTGTGTGTACGTACTGCATCTGCAATAGATCCTGTCCAGGCAGGAGGGATGAATGATACAGAAAGATGAGCTCTTGTGGTGTGATCATGATACTAAACTCCTTCTTGCAACACAACTTTTTTTTTCTTCTCAAGTTAAAATAAAGAGTTCACTTCTCTACTCCGTCGTCGGTCCTCTTTCATTCGAATGTATTCTCGTTACTCATTACCTCTGTTGCTTTTTTTTTCTCGGTGATACAGCGATAATATCTCTGTGAAAATTTATCTCTTCTCTCAATGTTTTGAGTAGAGAGTATTATACCTCCCTCGATTAATGGCAGAGTAGAGAGAATGATATGACCCTAAAGCAATGCACCACGTTTTATTCATTAACATAAACATCGTTCATTTCAATCATACATTTTCATGAGCTTGAATGAAGCATTTTTCGCCAATTCATTTACTACTGGCTTGTTGATGGGATACCGCCATCCATCCACTAAAACACAAATTCTCTCTCATTTTTGTCATCGTTGCAGCTGAAATAGTAGGGACATCACAATACGCAATAGTCAGAAACACATAAACCGCTCCACTCCAAAAAGAACATTTTTCTCTGTTTATCGCCAGTGTAATTGTTCATAGAGAGCAGGCTTAGAAGAGCAATAACAATATTCAGTTGTTTTGTTAGCTACCCCATCCATCTCCTCCGCATCATATCGTCATCCCCATCATCAACTACGAGCTTTTATCATGACTCTCAGATCAAACAAAAACCACACTCTTGTTCAGCTAAAATGCACTTGAAGGAGAAGAATGATCATCAGCGAGTGCGATTAGTGCGTAGGAAAAATAAACTTAATGCAACAACCAGAGAGTGAAAAAAAATATTGCATTTTACAAAATATGTATTTGACTTTATCGCATCGCGGCATACGAGCAAAGAGAGAGAGAGATGGATGCTTCCGCTGTTTATTTTTTCGTATTGGGTTTTGAGATTTTGTCAACCGTATACACAGTCAGAACACAACAAACAATGATATTTTTAATGTATTCACGTTTAGGTTTTTCTCTCTGTGCAACAAAAGCACTTGCGAACGAATACAAATATATGCTGCGTAGTATCATCATCTCTTCTTGTGTCGTTTCAACTCAAATTCTAAAGGAATGAAAAACGAACACACGCAGAGACAGCAGAAAAGACACACACACGATAAAAAAATACTTTTGTGCATTTTCATGATTATGCGTGTGTGTTTGTGCGTAGGTATTTTGAAAAAAACATTCATACATTTTTATTCTGAAACTGCACTTGTATGAGTTTCTGCACCAAAATATGTGTAGAATTTGGAGTACGTATATGTGCATGTTTGAAAGTAACTTAAAAAGAGCAAAATACACAGAGGCATTTACATAATTTATGCAAACCGGATTTTTTTTCTTTGCAAGTTGGTTTAAAGAGAGGGATTTCTTCAAAGGGTTTTAAAAATCTGCTTCTGTCTTGTAAATAGTTCTAAAAAAGTGCAGTTTGTGCAGAGGAGTATAGAGTAGTAAAAGCAGGTATGCATTTAAATTCTATTGGTTTTGAATATATTTTTTAAAAAAATCTCTGTGAGTTTTACCTTCATGTACGTGTAAACTTTGAATATTTTGTGCGTATTCAACACAGAGTGTAGTAGAATGAATGATTGAGAGAAAGAAAAAAAAAACGTTCAGAGAGTGCACATTTTTTTCTATCTCTCGCTTTATTCGTTATATAGCTCTAAGCAAGCATAACAGTCTTTTGTGCTGACAAAATAATGCGTACAAGTTTGAGTTACGCACAACACAACGCACAAGGATGAAAAAAAGAGCACAAACCTATTCATCTCGTCTCTCTGTAAGCCCATGTTTGAGAAGAGTTTTTTAGCCCATCATACTGTTTGGTTAAATATTTTTTTGTAGGTTTGCGTTACTCTCTGGTTTAATGTGTTGGACGAAAAAATGTACATCCGTTTTGCGCATGTATTTAAAAATGTTTTTTGTTGCATATTATCTATCTGTGTGAGAGGCAGAGGACGATGAGATGAGAAGCCTGATAATGTTTCTCGTATCTTTTTTAAATAGGTGAGCATCATCATATCAACTTGCTATTCTTTCTACTACGTGCTCTACACACAGATATTATTATGATTTTTTTTGAGCACGCAGGCAAAAGAATGCGTTTTTGTTTGTGCGTAAAAAACGCGTAGAGGAATAAAAAAAGGGTTATTTTGCTTGAGCAAAAGTTGTGCAGCGAGAAAAAGAGAGGCAAACAAGTCACATCAACATAATAAATAAACAGACTACAGGTTGGATTTTTTTCTCTTCTGTTCTTGTTTTGCTTTTTTGATAATAATTATGATTCTGAATTCCACAACAGCAGCAGGATGAACTTGACTAGTCCAGTGTGTGTGTGTGCTCTTGTCTTTTTGGTGGTTGTTGTAAATTAATAGATAGATATGAATGCTGATTTTTTATGCAGTGCTTGCACTCTGCAGCAAGTAGTCTTGATAAAAATGATATTTTGCTATGAGATGAGGAGGAGCAGGGAACATTTTGTTTTGCATACTCACGCCATTTGGAACACAAAGTTGTGGGATTTTTTTACGTGGGGATGATGCGATTGCGATCTGAGAAGATTATTATGAGCTTTTGCAGGCAGGGATATTTATGTGTTGGTTGGTACGCATAAAATATAGATGCATTCCTTTCTCTCTGTGCGTTTTTATAGAGTTTTCAATGCAGCTTGAGAATTTGTTTAACACAAAGATTCTGTTTTGAAAATGGGGAACTGGTCTTTTTTCTCGGGTTATTGGGTTTGCAATTTGCATATAATTTTTATACTGGTGAAAATATTTTTGTAGAATTTATTTGTAAAAAATTTATATTTTCTAAACTATTCGATTAAAATGTTTTCTCCTTTGATTTTTGCCACTACTACTACTGATCATTAGAGAGCAAACTTTTTTTTGCGTTTTTGACCCCCAAAATTCTCAGAAACTCACCAAGTCTGCACACATGCCACAAAGACCTAAGACCTTTTTTAATTCTATATCTTTCACGAAGCCAGAGAATATCTGTCGGAGTAAACTATTTCAAATGATTGCGTTTTTGAATGGCGGAAAAAATATTATGATGATGATGGAATGCGGTAGGTGCAGGTTTTAAACTATATTGTTTATAATACTTCTTCAAATTGTATCAAGTGCACCAAAAAACAATGATTGCAATCAAATCATATTTTTTTGGCATTGCTATTGTTTTTAAAAAACGCTTTTTATCTACCTTTTAGTTTGTACACGTGTTTGCAGATAATGAAGCGTCTGGGGTTTTAAGACTTTTTTGATTACAGAAAGACGTCTGCAAGAACACTACACATTATACTGGTTATAGGATTTTAACTACTCGAGAGAGAAAATTGTTTCGCTTGAATTCATCACCTGAAAAATAAATGGTCTGACACCTGACATGAATTGTTGTGTGTGTTGATACGGTAGTTTTGTTAGACATGTTATGATCGCACATCACACATCATTTAGACAGAATTTTAATCTGTGTAGAGGAGAATCCCACTACTACCTGTTCATTCTTTTCTCTTGAAATCCGTGTAGTAGTAAGTTGTCGCGTCGTCGTCAGGTTTAATAATCGCTTATGAATTATCAAATTAATGACTTTTGTTCGAATGCCAAGGTCGTGTTACTTTTTGAGTTTTCTTTTGAATCAAGACTTGTTGTTTTAATTACTACATCACTCATATGCTTGAACTCGTTAGCCTTTTGTAATTAACCCTTCGCTCTTCTAAATTATTTTAAATGAAATGAATCTAATAACTTTAATCGAATCCTTCATAATTTCTCTATTTCTATTTCCAGGTAAAAACGAATTTTCGGAACGCCATAACCATTCCCGAAAAGTCATGGTCTCGATTCCGGGACATTTTTGCAGAATACGTAGATAAAATGAAAGAAGATGGGAAGAGCGGAGCCGGACCCAGTGCCACTTCGGATATTCCTCCTACATCCACTGCCACTTCGTCTACAGAACGTGACCCGCCCAAATAATTGTAAAATCGCTGGGTAGACCAAAATTTTAGCCATCTTTTTCATTCTGTCTATCTATCGACGTTTAAAAGAAAATTTTAAGTACTATATTATTATAAAATATATAAATATATATTATGATACTACTACATTGCTATATATATGATGTACTACTTTATGTAATTATCAAAACTACTACTCCGTATAATATTGTATGTTTCAAAAAAATATTTACATTATCATCAAAAAAAGGTAGCAAAAAAAGAGAAAATTATAAACAAAAGTGTGAAATTTTCATTATATAAAACACTACTACTCTGTCTGGTTATATATAACTGTTATGCATAGTGGAAATATTTAAATGCGAAAAAAGAAATGTTTGGAAATAAATGTTGCAAAAAAATGTTGTACGCGTTAAAATGTTAAAAAAAGCAATATTTAAGAACGATAATATTTGTAATATATATACACAGATCAATATTTAAAAAATCCTTTCAAACCATCGAAGCGTTTTTTTAGAGACAGTCCACAACATTTTTATGTTCTGTTCCCACACACTATGCACTATAAAATGATTTTCCTCTCAGACAATATATGTGCCCTGTGACACTTGAAAAGATATGGATTTCCTTTTTGTGGGTGGTTTTAAATGTATTGAATGTTATGCATGCGCAATAAACATGGTTATTTGAAAGTATTTACGCAAAAGTTTTTATAGAATGATGGGTTGGCAAACAACGATATGTTATAAAAACCCCCCCAAAAAAAAACTAATTAATCAAGTTAATAAATCAACAAACTCTATTCGACGATAAGAATTCTTTTGTACAAGTGTGTATGGCGCGCAGTGTTGCTTCTCAGAAAAAAAATTTGGACAAAAATCTTCCGGAAAGCTTCTTCATATCTAATAAAAACGAGAAGTTTTGTAGCTGTTGTCCTGATTGGTAATTAAGAGTGTACTTTTTCGAACATTTCTAGTGAATATCGTGCGCAAAGTAATTGCTCCATCAAATGCGAAAAGTAGTAGTGTTTAAGACGATATTTTAACACATTCATGCAAGTAAAAAAACTGTACTCCTGTTTTAAAATAATTCAACTGCCAAAAAAATGCAGGACTTGTGAACTCATAAAATATATGGTGATTGTTACAATTTTTGATTATAAACCTTCGTAAGTGAACTGTAACTTTTACTATCGAGTACTGAAAATATATATACTGATGATGATGTAACTATTATTATTATTATTGTTTTATGGAAATATTAATTTTTTTGTAACTGAAAGTGAACCAGTTATAGTCGAATGCAAAGTAAGCTTTAATTTAACCGATTTTAATACACACAATAGCCTTATATTATATATATTATCTGTAATTTTTTTGAAACTTTTTTTTTAGTTTTTAAGTAGGTTTGTATGTTTGATTATTTGTCAAAAAAAGAAAGTTTTTCTTTGATGCATATACATGCAGTTGTGCAGATTTGAAACATATATAATTATCTCGTATAAAAACAATTATTTATCCTCCGGATTACTATTCAAACTTGTACAGTTAAGTTTTTTTTGAGCACTTATAATATTATTATTTGTTATTATCATTTTTTTAATCGCAAAGCTTTATCACTACATTTATGTTTATAATTTACCTATTATTAAATAGTATTTGCTAGATAAAATTTATTATTATATTGCTACTTAGAGAGGAACCGAATATATATATATACCGTATTCTCGCTAAATATTAGGGACTGCTGCTGGAATAAATAAATACACATGCCTCCGAAAGGGACGATTATTTTTTAGAGTTACTGGAATCATCTTTTACTCTGGCGTTATTTTAACATCATGTTATACTCTCAACCTTATATCCAGATCCTAGCATTTTGAAATTTCTAGCAGTAACTTTATTCTGACCAAACCCAAGAGTTGGGTTGCAAAATTGATTGAAATACCTCATTTTTTCCTAAGAATAGAATAAATAATTTTGTCAGTCAGGAGATCATTCACGAGAGGCTAGAGAGAGAGCTCTGCTGCTATAATTTCAACGTTCCCACCGTCAGGGACTGTTATTTTTAGAGCTGCCATAATTAGAGAGAGAGCTGCAATATTTAGCGAGAATAAATACGCGTGTGGTTGGTTGGAATTGGAGTGCAGTTTATAACGTAGTTAGATAGTGTTTACTATTTAAAAGGCAATTTTGGAAAGGAAGACACTTTCAATGATGATGGGAAAAGTTTCCGGTGAAAGGTGCGCAATAGCTAATAAAAAAGCATGTAGTTTTACCATTTTTTTCTTCAACACCAGTCGTTAGGCGAATAATTTGAAAACAAATTTCTTTATATAAAATACTTTTTGTGTCTTTTACCATTACTTTCAACTCTTAATTAACTTGTGCTTTTTATCAAGAAAAAATAATAAACCGTGCGTACCTTTTTCAAGACATAACTCTACAGACATTTTAATTGGTATCACACACACATGCATTTATCATAAATTTAATGCGTCTCTAATTAGTGATGAAAGTAAACTTATCAATCATCCACAGAAAAAAACAAAAGCAGACAAAGCTTTTTTTATATAGATATTTGTGTCGGGCAGTACCTGAGTACAGAGAAGAAGAAAACTCACTCTACTTGTATTGGATGTTTTAATTTAAAGCAGAGAAATAAGTAAAAATAATTAAAAACAAGTTCATTTTTTAAGTTTTAAATATACTTGTACAGATGTCTGTAATTAAATGATAGTTTTTAAAAAATCGACACAGTCAAGTTGTACTGTTTTACTTGAACTAACGTTAAAAATGATGATGATTGAATGTTGAGATATATAATGAATAATAAAAAAGAGAAAGCATTTACAACCTCATCAACACACGATGTAAACGATCATGTCTATCAATTTTATTATTATCGCTAACTGTTTTTTATAGTCAGTCTAATCAGTATGATCGGTGAAAAGTTTGTCGCGGATGTTGATGATCTATAAAGTTTAATATATCTATAAATTTATATTAAGTAAGTGTATAAAAAACAGAGAACTCTAGCGAACAGATGAAGATGATATATTGCAAGCACTGCCGGTATGTTTGTGTGGTTCTTTAATTGTGTCGAATGTCAGTCGTTTTTTTAATCTGGATAAATGAATCGCGTGAAAGGGGATTTATAATGCTAATTTCTTTTTCTCTGCAGAACAAGTTATTTGCAAAATGATTTTTATGGGTTCAAAAAATTCCATTTTTTGTTTGCTGCTATTACAAAATACTATTTACTCAAAACAATATTGTAATTTCTTTTTTTTTTCTAAAAATAGTAGACAATGCCTTGAAAACAAGTAAACTAATAAAAAAAGGTGGCTACAGCCAAGTTCAATTGAAAGCTCTTGACATTTTCAATTGAACTTGGGTGCAGGTTTCGTGATGGATTTGAATAGCTTGGAGGAAGTGTAATGTGTTCGGGGGTAATGGTGGTGGTGAAAATAGCAAATTATATTTAAAAAGTCCTTCCTTGCGTGTGCATATGGGTTTTTAAAAAAGAAATCTTGTCTGTGTTAAAATACTGTATCGTCGAGAGTGTGTGAAATGTTGTTTTCTGCGCATGTCACCAAAATATATAAAAAAATTGTTTTATCTGACTGATGTCAATAATGAAAAAAAACTATGCTACTACTACTATTATAATTAAGTAAAACAATAATTATTATTACGTGCGTATAAAGCAGAGAGGTTGGTTGGAGGAGAGGTTGGAAAAGTGTGGAGGATGCGGATAAATTATAAGGCATTCGTTCGGGTGACTATATAATTTGGTTTTTTTGTTTTTTTTGGAACTGTTCAGTGTTGTTTTTGATGCATTTATTAGTGCTGATATATAAGTATATATAGAAGATAGATGGGAATGATAGGAGTTTTTAAAAAAATGAATGGTATATGAAAAAAATATCATTTTTTTGAGAAAAAAAAGATGAAAAATAATAAAAATTCGTTTTACTTAAGTTTTGCAGTTTTATTTTGATTTTTTTTACTAGGCACTATCACATATATGATCGGTCCACTTATAAATTTATATTGCACGGTTTCATTTTTTGAGAGAAATATACCTTTAATAGACTGCCTTGCATTTTTTAGCATAAACTAGCACTTACGATCATTAGACAATTTTAGAAAAGACAACGAGATAATACAGAGGAGCCACTAATACATAATTATTTTTTTTCTAATACTCATCATGATTCGTTTATCACCACGTTTATAATTCATACAACGATTTAACCCGAATTCATACACAGTTAATGCCATATCTGGATTGTTTAGATAAGCTGCAGAAACTCATTAATTTGTATGTCTGCTAATAAGAAATTGTGATTGCGGTTAGAAGTTTTTTGTGAAAAAAATATAGCCTTCCATTAAATCTTTCACTCTGTGTACATATGTTTCTTCAAGTGTAATTGTCAATTTATTGTGTACGTGCAGGTCACGAATGTGTGTGCGAATTAGTGTTCCAAAATATATAAAAGAATAAAAAAAACTGTTAACCGAAAATCCTATAACTTCTTAATAAGCTGCTTTTATTTCCGAAAAAAAACTGTACCTTAAGGCGTTTCAGAATTGTAAATATTTATCACATTTATACTTTTCGAATATATTGCAGATATCCTTAAAAA
>JAQFYG010004645.1:0-10798 GCA_034694325.1 Entomobrya corticalis | reverse complement strand
GAACGGGTATCAGTCGGAGAACAACAGTCTATCATCATTCATTGATTTATTTGTGAATCGGCGGGGGCAAAACTAGTCTCAGTATAAAACTCATTACATTGTTATATAAATTAATATTCCCCTTCATCTATCAAAGTTTACTAATGTCCTCCAAAATAATAGCAGGTAGTAAAACCAAGCAAAAATGTATAAACTACAAATATATGGGCATCAAACGTTATCACCTTACCTTCTACAATATTTACTGAATCAACGTTCTTTTGTAATGATTAATTCTTGACTTCTGAACATCAGGTCAGGTCTAACGATACGCCGTCTATTTATTTGTAAATAATACTAAAAAAGAAAGTAAGTTAAAAAATTGGCTAACCGCCTTTTTCATGTTTTATGATTTTCCAATTGAATCGGGTTAACAAATTTCATTTTATTTTTATTTCATTTTTCTGCTACATTTAATTTTATTTATTTGAGAATTTTAAACAGTATTTTTAATGACAATTACCAAAGCTAGTCAGCTAGTTAGTAGATAAGTACAACTAATGCGCGTATTTTTTGCCTTACTACATAAAATAATCGTTGGAAGTGTTCATCAGCATTGAGTTCTGTTAACATTTCATGGATTTATTGATTTCAACTTCGCTATCCATCCAAATGGAACAATTTTTCCATCTATGTTTCTGAATGACCGAAGAGACACTTTGAAAGCATTAACAGATGGTAAAACTAAACAAACAGGTTTCAAATACAAAGATTTTGAAAACCGCTCAATTTGTTTTTTTAATCAACGCCTTGTTCATTATTTCCTAAAAGCAAGCTATTTGTGCCCTTATGATATATATTGACGAATAAATAATAACACAAAGCGTTTCAAAATAGCTTTGGATTACAGGTTTATTTTTGAGATGTTTAAAGCCATGGGTGCATCGATCGGAAATTTTTGTTATACTTTAGCGTATTCATTGATTTAATATCAATAGCGACTGATTTGGGACCTCCAAACCAAGTCAACGGAAATAAAAAGACAGCCATACCAATTATAACTTGTACAAAAAAACCGGAAGTGCTTATCTTTGACATAAACATTAACCTGTTTTAATATACACTTATCAAATATCTTATAAAAGACAGGTAGAATGCCGGTAGGCCTAGTTTCATTAAGAGATGATGCAGTTTTGACGCTTTTAAAAACAGGTACAACCCTGCTTGATTTAAGAAATCAGGAAAAATACCCGTATGAATGCCAGTATTATACAAGTTGGGTAGAACCCATTTGGTTGTATTTAGAATACCATATTTTGAATACAACCCATTGGTTCAACCAACCAACCAATAAAACCAATAATATTGGGCCATAAGCCAAAGTGAAAAATTCACAACTTTATAAGTAAAATACCAACGTAAGTAGAACAAAAACTGAGAAACTCCGTGCAAAATAGCATCTTTCAAGAGTTTAAGCGAAATAGTGACGCGTGTGGACCCCGTCACCTCGACAAGATCTCGTGATTTCATGTAGTTGACACACTCATTTTGTCATGGTACATAGGCACGTTCAGGATAAGTTAGAAACTTGTCACTGGCGCCCATCTAAGACATTTACACAAAGATAACGAATGTTAAACAAAATTTTGATTTTTTGACACACTAAAAATTTGGACACTCGACAAAACATGTCAATATTTTACGGTAAAATTGATCTAGTCCCAAACACAATTTGCAAAAGTGGTTGAAATTGTGAAAAAAAATGTTTTTTAAATCCCTTGGTCCAGCCCATCATGTATTTCGAAAATCCAAGAGGGTGAATTTTTGAGATGTTTAAAAGTAAAAAACACAATCTATGCTACAATTTTTATGTTGGATTAATTTCTCATAATTTAAGATTTGGCAGAGGATTCATTCCAACATATACTGCAATCAATAAACAATTTTAACCTCAAAAATAATAAAAGTGAAAAAAGGTATACTATGAATTTTGTTAAAACTGTACAATAGTTTATTTAACATAAAAATGTGGATCTTTTTTACCAAATTTGGTATCATTTCCCTGTTTAAAAAATTGGATTACATCCAATGAAAAATTCTAAATACGTTGTGTAGTGTGGGTTTAACAATAAGTATACCACATGTAATTGCTCGACTTTTCCGTTGCATTAATTTATGTTTATTTTTTTGTCGTCTATTAAATGGATATGGATTACCTGCTGCGAACGAGAAACTCTATAGCGTATAAATGTCAATATATGGCGTTTTAATTTGTAGATTTTGGTACACATATCTTTTAAAGTAAAGCTTTTGCCTATTTCCTCAAAACCATTTAGTTGTATTTATTTGGAAGACTCGAATACAAGAACCGCAAGAAAGGTTCAAAAGATCAAAATTGGACCTGATCCGGAGCAAAAGATTACGTTACAAAATCTGGTCAAAGGTCTAAATCTATCTGCTTTTATGAAGGTTGAACTACAATTTGCGTATATTGGATATTATTTAAAATACAGTTAATCAGTATCCTTCAATTTCTTCGTGGCGAATTGTATTTAAAGGTTTTTGAATTTTGCTATTTGTTATTTTTAAGCCAAATCGCTGTTATAAGGATCGTTTTACTATAAAATATTTTTGCAAAACATAATACATTAAACTTAATATAATAAAAATAAGTTTGTAATTTTGACGACTATATAGAGTCAATAGGAAATATTTAAAGCAACTGACGTTGTCGTATTTAATGTAAGTTTAGCTTTGCTCTTGAAAGACGCTTATTTGCTTTGAGCTACTTTGGAATTTTTACAGTAAGGTTGTAGCACTTACTGTAACCAGATCTTTACTTTCTTCTCAATATTAAAGTTTTAAATCTAGAAAGAAATTCAAACAAAGTTTATTCTTCAAATTTATAAATTGATTGTTAAACATATTTTTAATGACACAAAAATACCAATTGAGTCGTATCAACAAACTTATCGACTTAATTCCGTGAAAGCACTTATTTGTTTCAAAGTGAAACCTACAATAGAGCAAATTAAAAGCCTAAAGTTGTAAAAACAGGAGATTTTTGTAAGAAACCGAATTCCAGCTAGCAACTTCGGCTTATAATTAATCTAATTGCATGACTTTGGCTTATATGGTCTGATCCTACGATCCTAAAAACACATCACATTTTGTTTATTAACTTTTGTATATTTTAGAAAAAAGAAGTAATTTCAGTGTTATTTGCTCCTATTTGCAGTGCATTTGAGAATTGGTTTGCCGTTGCACTGGAAATAAATTTGATTTGTGCAACACCGACTATTATAGAAAGTGCTTGCTCCAAGGAGTTGGAGTTTAAATAATCTTTAATATTAACCGATGTTTTTCCTTCTCCTTTGGCATTCCTTATCATTCTTCCTCACATTCCGTTCAGCTATATTTTTAAATCTAAAACCACAGTACGTTTGTTTCGTTTAATAAAATATTTTCCCAGACGTCCGATGACGACAGATGCAACTACGCAACCTTTACTGTTCGTGTTCAGAAACATATTAGTTGAATATTAGCCATAAGATATTATGTCAATGTGAAAACTATCCGCTTTGAAATCGTCGATAATGAAATTAAAACTTCCATCTTAAACATTTAGGAAAATTGGCTGCTAAAAAAGGATTGGGTCAGATGACTAAAACAAATGAAGGGACAAAGAACAATAAATATTATCCACTTGATTTATGAATAAATGCAGAGAAAACTTATATTTTGAAACCATTAATTTCCTAATTAAATTTTATTTCTTATTTTATATGAAACTAATGACAGTTTGTATAGTTGTAGCTTGTAATTTACAATCTGATGATATAAATTAGATAAAATTCAATGTATTTATGGTTTTCAGAAATAGTCGATTCTACTAATTCTTTAAAATTACATCAAAAACACAAATCATAGTTTATTTTAGAAAGCCATGGCATAGTGCGGTTACTACACTATTGTATTTTTATCACTTTTGATTTATTTAATAAACGGTTGCAAATAATATCGGATCTTTTGCTGAATTCAACTTTCAACCACCTGAGTAAATACTTAACGGTGAAAAACTTGTAACACAAAGAAATTTGCACTTCATCTTTTAAATATTCAAAATGTTTGATAAATTAAAAACCATTAGAAGGCGATAACAATTCTTCACTCTTCAACTCTACAGGACTTGGTTTCTTTCTTCCTCTGATTGCATGAATCCATGAGCAAAACCAGAATTTTGAAACAAATGAGATAAAATCAGTCGGTTTTGCAAATAGAGACTCAAAGAAATCTTAAATTAACGAAAAAAATATCCATAATATTGCTGATGACAGTTGTAAACATTTTAAGCGTAATTGTTAATTAAATTGGCTGTTAGGTAAATAAGCTTTTATCTTTAATGTTACAATTCTTCGTCTTTGCGTTTCCTTAGCAAATAAAAAATTTTTTGAACCACTGATTTTTTCAAGCAAATTGTAAAAAAATATAATTAACTATGTGGTTAATAAAACGTGTAGTTTCAACAAAATGCATTAACAAGCCAATTTTATTCAATAAAATTTTAGTTGTTAATCAGTGAAGTAAATGTTCAATTGTTTGGTCTTTATAAAGCTCATAACTGATCATAAATGAGGATTTTTATTGTTTTTATAAATGTTTTATATGATGCACATTATCTTCAATTTTTAAATGCTATCCTAGAGCAAGAAAGTCGGAATAATACAGTAAAAAGAATGAAGGCAGTCTTAAGTAATATGTTACTCAAAAGTTCTCTTGTTCATTCCATCAGACAAATCTTCAATGGTTTAATTGAAAAAAGTACTTTATAAGGAAATCACCATTTTTTACGTAATAAATTCCATACCAAAGTATCATTTTTGTGTCGATATATCGATATTGGACTGAATATGAATTAAGTTATGTTATCAAAATCTGTTTTTTATTTACATTTTATGCATTCTCTTACATCCTTCGTAAATACGACCCACCTGTTAATCTAACGGAAAATCAAAATGTCTGCAAAAATGCTAAACAGCTGTTTAACCCAACAAACGGTTTAAAATAAAATAAATGTGATTTTAGTGATTTATTTTAATTGGCAATTACTATGGAGCTTATCAATATATAATTGCAAAACCCTTCTTAACATAATCATAGTCACCTTTGCTATTAACATTTTGTAGAAAAAATTGGATATTTTATGAATAAAATGATATATTGAAATATATTATATAATATGGAGAGAGAGAGCAAACGCCGTAATACGGAAGGCATCTTGTAAAATATGTGCTCTTATTCCGTATCATTGGCTTGCCTTTTCATGATAAAAATCGAAATGATTATTAATACGAAAAACGTTTTGAGAAAAACAAATATATTTAAAAAATCATGTCTTGTAAGATACCTACTCAAATCAAATTTACAACTTCCTATTCGCTGTTGACTGTAAGAGATTAATTTATATTTATATCTTATGTAATGAGATGAGCAACTAACTCATAACGATGTCCACTTATTGTGTGAAGTTTAAATTTATTTTTAATTTAATATTTAGTTTGCGTTTTGCCCTAATATTAAGTCAATCTAATTATTTCACACCTCTTTTGAGTTACACCATTACGTTTTCACGTGAGCACTAACGTCATGCAACATAATGTATATGACCTACAAATAATGCAATAGCTTATGTGCAATGACAATCATTTACATTCAACTTTAAAGCTGGGGTTACTTTATATTAAATATACAAGAGCGGTTAAGAAAACGGTTCAAAGAAGCAATCAAGGAGACAAAATGATGGCAAAGAATATGTTTTAGAATCTAGGCGACAAGACTTGTAACGACTTCTAAAGATGATTTGGAAACAAATTGCCACATTTTAGCATTGGCATGCTGTTGGCATTTTATTGGATCATTTAAGTTTTAAATTGTTTTAAATTAATTTTTATGCGTCGAAATAAATATACTAAGGTGACTAGTCTGTAATAAGCTCCGGCAAATATCTTTCCCTGCCATTGCACTACATTTTGGTAAATGATGTTATTACTAGAAAGATATATTATTTACAAAATTAAAAGTAGTTAAAAGCAATAAGTAGATTTTTGCATTTAGTTTTAATGTTGTTATTATTATCATCTACTCATTTTATTCATTGCTCAACCAAAATAGTTTAGATTATCGAATTTTTGTTTCGAAAGCAAATTCTACTGCATGCAAGTGTGAAGTGCTGGCTGTGTGAGCTTAACGTCATTTTTGTATTAAAAACTGAATTAAAAGATTTTTCTTTACCAGAAGTATTTATCTATTTATATCGTGTTCATTTTACGTGAGCCATTAGAAGTATTAAAGTATTACCTTTTTTTTCGAAAAGTCGAAAAGTATTTGAAATTTCAGGTACAATTAATTGCAGTAACTGACTTCATTTTAATTTATCTGATGCTACATGTTAGTTTTCTAGTACCAAAACAATGATAAGACTTCTCCTTCATAATACATAATACAATTTCATATACCGCAGTGAGTTAACACCCATCACTTTATCATATAAAAACATATGAAACATTAATTTGTAAATCGTATGCAGTACTAAGGTGTTAGGAACTTTCTGAAAAAGTTTACATTTAACACAGTTATGAATGTCTTTGTCACAATCTGGCATCTCAATTAGTAGAATGACGTGGCGAATGTTGAAAATGGGTATAATAAGAACAACAGTGTATACCATATGATTCCCTGGTACCATTAAAGCCTCCAATGCGCGCTGACAAATAATGTGTATTGGTTAACCACCTGGAACACCAAATGAACAAATTTACTCATACAAACATGGTTATTATGATAATAAATTCAATTTGTTTTATCTGATTATATGCTTTAATAGTCTGTTTCTGCAATGTATGTTATGTCATTTAATGAAAGCTTCTGAGTTCACCAGCTTGCTTCCCCAAAAAAATATTTAAAACAGTTGTATGACAATATTTTGATTTAAGCAGTCGCCGGTTTAATAACTACTTATTTTTATAATCATTTTAATATCACCACACTCTTATTTTATACTGAACTACTCAAACATCCATTCAGTAAACAAAACCGTCGGATTGATCAACAAGTGATTAGCAGTTTTTGATATGAAGTAATTAAAAGAAGATGGCTTTGTTTAGATGTTTGGCGACGTACTTACTGAAACGTTAGAACTCGAGTGCTTCTGGGATCATCAAATTAAAATATATAACGCTTTTGTTTAAATAGAAAACTAATTCTGTGGATGGTATATTTAAAAATTGTTCATATTTTCCTCGTAATCCCGAACAAAACAAATCTCGTAATCCTGAAAAAATAAATCTAAGTAAATTGTGATCACCTGTACACCCACTGTTAGAGTTGGACCCTTAGTGTGTCCAAAAAAGTCGATCAACTTTGACTCTTCTATCGAAATATGCAATAAAAAGATTCCCCCATCAGACAATATGTGATCAATAGACAATAATATATGTTCCACTAGTTTCAGTTTTGTTCGATATTTATTTACAAAATAATTTATTTAAAATATAATTGTGTTTCTGAGCAAATTGGTCCTCTGGGGACAAACTTCCATTAAATACATCCATTAAATTTTGGTTAAATTTCAATACATGGATTTTTCCAACCCGGAAAAAATTCATTCGTTCAAAGTTTTACTTTTAGTCTCTGTTTAGTTTATTTTTAAATGCATGTATTGTGTAATTTAGGAAGAGGTCAATAGATATGTTTAGAGTGAAATTATAACCAAATTCAAAGAATAAAATTTAATAAAAAGAATTTGAAATCCTAAAAATGAACAAAATAAAAGTTTAATGTGAATTATTAAGTCAGTTGTGATTTAAACTACATCAACATTTCAAATAAATATAACTAGGCCAAATATACCGCTCTCAATCGCAGCTTCTTGCATAAACCAAAATCGACTTTGAAAAATATTGAAAGGTAGTTAAACTAACCTAAATAGTTTTAAATGTAAACATACACATAAAAAATTCTACCAATAATTATCAGTTTTTCCAGCCACTAAAAATAACACGATAGCAATAGCTGTTTAACATAAAAACACATGCAATTTAAATTTGCACAAATGCGTCTTTCGGACTTGAAAAAATTGACTGATTTGTTTTTGTTTTTGCAACATTTAGATATTTAGAAGGTGATAACAATTGTGTTCACATTCTGTTAGCCTTTGATATATACAACTTTATAATAGTTTATCCAGAAAAAGATCTACAAACCTATTATCTGCAAGATAACCAGAAGCATCGAGTTCATTTTTTATCTCGACATAAGCCGGCATTTTGCTCCAAGATAACTGATAACGACAAAACGATTATATTTAGTAAAAAATATCAGCTAAGAATATGCCTAGTTAATAAGTAATTTAGAAATAACTCATTAAATTTTATGACAAAAATGCTTTTCCGTTCTATTCTTATGGTTGTATTACAACGGAATGTCATAACAAAAGATTATGAAGGTTTCAACATAATACAAACGTTATAAAAATTCTTGAGACGTTTAAACGCAATACGTTACACCATTCTCGATCTTCTAAATCAAATTTCTTACAGTCAAATGACAAAACAATGGAAAATGTTAACTGGCGTGGGTTATACTAATCATAAAAGATTGAATTGTTATGAATTTTTAATCAATCCAATGCTTTTGCAAGTCTTCTTAAAATTTTTCCTGTCAATCGGCAACTACTACATTATGCAATTAAAACCAGCATCTGATCTTTGATGATATTGGACTTTCAGATGCACATAGAACTTTTCAAGTGACGTTGCGATTTGTATACGCAATATTTTTTGTTTCAACATTTTGACGTTGCTTGCAAAATTTATTTATTGAATGGCTGAAAGCTCTGCATAAAGTAAACAAAAAACTTTGGTAATATTTGATTGTATATATCTTACCTTGTTTTTGAAAGGCTTAAAATGAAAACGCGGCAAATAATTAAGCAGTGGTATCTAATGAAGATAATTAAACAGCTGTTCAAATGAAGAACGGTAAAAAACGTAGCTACAACTATTACAGTTGGTATGCTATTTGCTGCAGAAAAAATATTTCTGATTACAAAATAAATGATTCGTATTCAAATGACAAGAAAAATAAATAGAACAATTGAAAATCTGAAAAATGTTTAATCTATTTCTCATATTCGAAAATGAATTTTTCTGTTTCATTTGCCAGTTTTTTGAAATTGATTAAAATTAAAGCATTTATCAAATTAAAAAGAAACTGGTAGCTTTGAGTACAATGTAAAGTTCCAATTAAATATTTAAAACTGTCTGTCATCCGAATTGGGATAAGTTTTTTTGACAATTGTAAACTATTTTGTGTTTTAAGCTTGTTTCACGTCATTCCAAATTATTGTGCTCGATTTTAGGTACCCCTACCCAGGAGATTTAATTGATGTTCTTGATGGAGTAAAAAATGATAAAGACTTAATTACTAAAATTAAAACAGCTCATCGCTTTGTTCAGTTTATTTTTAAAAAATCATTTTCAACTGTACAAATACCAGTGCAACCAATCAAAATAATATTTAGTTTCTTATGATGATGTGTGCATTAATGTGACGTAACTGTTCCTATAATAAAAGACCGATTTAAACCTGTTTAAGTATAAAAAATTAAATGATAAATTAAAAATGTTACTCTGAAAATCGTATTTTGTACCACATAAATAGAAATAAGGTCCCTGCCTGTTATGTTGAATAAACAGATTCGCTGATCTGGTTGTTAACGATTCCTTTGGGAGTCAACCTATCTTGATCTACTCGTTTCAGTTCTAAGCGCAGATTTGAGTTCAATTATTTCAGAGAAAAATTAAAAAGATTAAACATAGGTGAATAAAAGTATCCTGTTTCGTTACTTTGTCCATACCGTATTCATATGGTATTTTGCGTATTTATGTAGAATGTTCCATCTATTTGTTCTATTCACGTCGCTCTTTTAGACGAAAAACAAAGTTGGCACAATAAATATTTCTGGATAATATGCCATTAAATTGTACTTTTTGATTTATAGCTTGATTTTGATAACTTTGTATCTAAAAATAGTTGAAATAATCATCTTCCCACTTCATCAAAAATATTTGCAATTGAAAATATTCGTCTCGAAATTTTAAATATCGAAATAACATTATGGATGATTGTTGAAAGTTTGTTTACAGATAAGTGCATGTATTTAAAGAATTTGGTGTCCTAATAAGACTCTTGCTATAAAAATTCTATTTTTATTGATAGGATCCGGGAATTAAGTTTAACGTCTTTCGTAAATTTTATCTGTCAAGTTACTATTTATCAACAATTAGTATATGCACTAAGCACCAATCAGGGTTATCTGTTATTTGTTTAGGCCAAGTGACCAAGAAAAGTGTAGGAACAGATCAAATGGGGATGAAACTTACCATGATTATATTATCGCTTCACGCCATTTGTAAGCAACTCTGTGTTTTCCGCTGTCTTGATAATTGAACTATACGAAAAGAAAACTTGGACATAAAACCTAACCGCTACTTCGGGTTTATCTATCTATAAAATAAATATGGCATAGTTTAGAAATTTACAACTGCTTAAGCTGTGATATATAACAATAAAACTTCAAATTTAGCCGAATAATTTTTGGTAGCGAAATTTAATTGGCTTGAATTAGGAAAAATATATTCGTTCAAAGATCTTGAGAGTGATTGTAACCGTATTAGAGAATTGTTTATGGATAATGACTTAGAACTGAATGTAAGTAAAACGGAGCTGATTGTCCATTCTAACAAGAACCTTAAAAAAG
>JAQFYG010004644.1:0-10799 GCA_034694325.1 Entomobrya corticalis | reverse complement strand
ATTTTACGGTAATAAGATGTAGCATGCAACTGAATTGTGTCGATATAGAATTTGAAAAATATTGAAGATGGTTTTGACTCCATGCTCCAGGGATTACGTAGGCCAGCAAGCACGTTTTCTTCCAGGATATACCTGGGTGTATAAAAATCTAAATAAACTAAACAGTTCCAAGATTTAGAAAAAGAAGAAAATGTATTCGTATTTAATGACCCACAGAAGTTGGTTTGAATTGAATCGAGTAAATTTATTAGAAACTGAGAAACTTTACATTTGTTCCAAATCCTTTTAGTCCCGTTATATTTTCTTGGGTACCATGTAAACGTTGGGGTATTATAGACTCTGGTTATTTCGTCATTATCTGTTGGACAATTTCTACAAATTCTCAAAAACAGCTCCATACTTCTGACGATAACTGGCAAATTTAATGAGTACTTTATATCGGTTAAACGATAATTGTTGATAAAAATGAAGCAGTGCTTACCTATAAATGGTTTTAATAAAAGATTCAAATTATTGATTGTAGGAAAATTTGTATTGCGTTTTATGTCCAATTTGTATGCTTTTAGATAATTGATTATGTAATCACGATTAAAATAATCTGCGGCAAGAGTATCTTTTGTTGGCGAGATAGGAACAGTTTTGAACGATATTGTTTTAGCATTGTAATAAAAATATGTACAACTAGCAATTTCTAGTTTAAGGAAAAGTGCAAATAATAAAATATTAAAAACAAAATCATAAGCACACACAAACATCTTTTATAAAAGTTAAGGAAATATGTATAGAATTTTTGTTAAAAGTATGGACTATTTTAGTTTATTGTAACGTAAAATATTTTTTAAAGCTTGAAACAATTCTACAATGTTTTATTAAACTAGCTCAACATTTTGGCATAGAACTTACCATGACTGAATGGAAGCAATGTTATGTTTATATATTATGTTAGGATGTTTATATATAACAATATACTAGATACAGATGAAGGTAGCTCACAAAACCAATTAATTACTAACGTTAATACATTAACATCTAGGTTACCATTCAATCCGTATAATATTTTTCATGTTCAGATTGTCTCCACATAACCGTCATTATGGATTCAAAAAATTAATTACTTAAATAAAGGAAAATTTTTTAAAGTGATAACTTTCACGCAACTGCTATCAGACGAATTAATTTTTTATGGATTATTTAAATTATAAGAAATTGTATCAAAAGACGTTAGAAAATTATATGTTAACCAAGATACAAACTAATGAAGAACTAAATGTACTTTACTCAACTAGTAAGTTTGTGTTCATGAGCATACGTTATAACTCACATCTTGTCGGTTTTAAATATTTTTCTAAATCAACAATTTATTTTAATTTTTTCACATGACATTAGCTTCCCAAAATGCTTAACTACAGATATAGTGACTATTACGAATAGCTTGGCTTGAATCCTCAGGCTCGTATCTCTTATTTTATCTTGCTCATTTGCATAAATGATGATAACAGTACATTTTGAGCTCCACTATCAGTTTTTTATGCATAAATTAGATAGGCAGCATCGAGTGTATGCATATAAACTGATAACGGACCTCAAAATGTACTGTTATCACTATTGGAGAAGATTATTTTATTAAAAAATATAAAGCCGACCCTTTTTATTTTCAGTTACCCATTATTTTCGGAGTATCGTATTCAATCCTACACCCGTTTCTCAAAGAATGAGGGCACCATAACAGCATGGAATGGTAAATGAACTATTCTGCTTCCCACTTTTACACACAAGGATTAAACATAACTCAAAATATAGCTAGCATCAACTTCATTGTGAAATAAATATTTAGGCGTATAGTTTATCTTCGTAGTTACTGGTCGTTAGCAAAAAATATGTCATTCGGTTAATTCGAGCATTCTTGTATAAATTGCGTACTGCTATTCAAAGTCATCTACAGACTCATTCCAGAAGAATTACTCCGGCATCTTCGTGCGTGTTTTGCGACAAGATATAACTCCATCGAGGTAGTTTGTTTGATCATTTGCGTAGACACACTGAAGAGAGACCATTCAACTGTGATTTATGTGACAGAAATTTCGTACATCTAAACTCAAAAACGCAGCATGTTAAACTTCATCACATTCGAGAAAAGCCCCATAAATGTACTATTTGCGGTGCTAGATTTGTTTTAGAAGGCAACCTTTCAAAACATTCACAAACACACATGGAAGCGCATCAAAGAAGTCAATACTCTTGTATATTTTGCCAGCGGAAATTTACTACCAAAGACAATTTATACTCTCACATCCTCGTACACACTGAAGAAAAACCGTACGGCTGTGAACTTTGCGATGCAATGTTTACATTTTCAGCAAATATGAAAGTTCACATAAAAAGGAAACATTTAATGGAGAAGCCATTTTCTTGTAACAACTGTGAAAAAGGATTTGTCTTAAAAAGGGACTTAACTTCCCACATCAGACGAATTCATTAAGTGAACCGTCCTTGTCCATAAATATGCGAGTTTTGTAGAAAATGCCTCTATTAAAAAGTTTATTTGATTTAATCGCATTTCATCAACCGAATCTATTGAAGGAAAAATGTAAAGTAGCGATTTTAGGCACTTGCGTCCCAAAAACATCACAAATATTGGTATTATTGTCATAATTGTATTGTACAATGCTGTTCAAAAAAATTAATCACAATATGCAATATATAGCAAAAATCTTAAACAATGAGACTGCATCTGAGCATTCAAATGTATGCACTATTTTATAAATACTACAAAACGGGTTCAGAGTCGTGTGTGTTCCGACTTTTGCTTGACAAAACTCTAACTATTCTCTCAAGAAAAACCAATATTTCGTAGTTTATTCAAAGAAGTTTTATGTATTTACAGCCCAATTAATTCGTTAAGTAAATCTGTATTAAAATGTTTTAGTTTGGAATACATTGGTAGGAGTGAATATAAATGTACGGTTAATATTTAGAAAACTATTTTATTTTATTTTTTACTAAATTAATATGAATAATGTTTTAACAAAATGCTCATATAAAATCTATTTTTGTACAATTCAAATAAATAATATATTTGTAGTAAATGGTTTAAATTTAGTAGCATTTTTAATAATATTTTGTATTAAAACTCAAATGAAGCAAAGAATGTTCCAAGATGCCATAAAAGAACCTATTTAGAAATAAACTCCCCACCATACAAATTACACAGATGTAAGCTTTTCTCTGGTACGGCTTTTTGAATGGCGCTTCATATCTCCTGCCAAAACAAATTCTTTAAGATTCTTAAGATTATACTTTAAGGGTTTTTTATTTGAGTGACGCAGAAGGTGTTCATAAAAACGTACTTGAAAATATTAAGATTTTGTCTCTCATAATTTGCAGGCGTAGAGCATTTCTGTAAAACGACCTAGAAGATGCTAAAACAATTTTGAATTATTCGTAAATGCTTTGTCTCAAAATAGACATTTGTAAGCATTTTTCTCAATTTTCTTTAATATTTGCTGATCACCATGTCCATACAAGCTTTGCAATGTGTGCTTTGGTTGGATTTATTCTTATAAATTTGATTGCAGTCTTAACCAACCAGTCCTTACACGTATGTACGATCGTTTTATTGTGTAGTCAATCTAGGTTTGCCTGTAAATGACTTTTCACAAAAGCTTAATAACGAAAAAGTTTAAGTTTGTCGTGAATAGGGGCATTTGCACTTTTGTTTCAGTTTGGATTTTCTTGCAAAAGTGTTCTCACGCTTAGTGCACTGGAATGGCGTCTCTTATTTAAGTACTCTCACATGACGTTTCATGCAAGTTAAGCTGGAAATATCTTTTTTGTAGAGTTTGAACTGAATCTATTTGTCATCTTGTGACTTTTCTTGTCTGCTCAATCTCCTTTTGCATGCAAATTATTTAGTGCAGATATAAAAAAATAAAACATAATTTCTGGGTGTGTCGTTTGATATGATGTTGTTTGCATGCTTATTTTGTAAACTCGGCAAACGGAAACATTACTCTAGTTTTTGTGGCCGTAAATAAATACAAACTACTCACTGAAGTAATTTTCAAATTATTGAAGCGGTAATTTGAAAATATTTAAAGGTGCAACTTATAGCAAATGACTTAAATTGGATTAAATACTTAACCACAAAATTGTCCAGCAACAGGTCTAAATTTATATTGAATGTATTTTCAGCTAAGTACATTAGAAATTTGCTGATGAAATAAACAACAATTTGTGAGTAGTATGTCTTAAACCTTGTGTTTTATTGGTGGTTGCTTTCTAAAACTAAAAGCAGCTAAAAGCAATGCTAAGTACATTAGCATATGAAGGATAACTACTTGTATTTAAATCTTTATACAAATATTCCTATTGACGGGCCGCAGACACAGAAAAATACACTTATAACGTGACTATCTAAAAATCACAACGTAGTTGAATGAATTTGAATGTTAGCCAAAAGATAAAAGTATTTGCTTGTCCTTAAGTTTTCATACATTTTGTCAGATAGGAATTTATTTAAAAATGGATTCTAGCATTTCTTTACAGAACGGGAGCACATGCACGTACGGATCCAATATTTTAACCCATACATTTCTGTGTATTCTTCCTTAATTCAAGCGCCCATCTTTCTAACGAAGACACAAAACCGTTTAACACAAGACTTTAATGAAAAAATGCATACACTTGTTTTTTTATCGTTTCTATAATTTTTTTGAGTACCAATATATGAATGTTATTGCGCGTCACAACATATCCTACTAGCCTACAAACCCGCAAGTTTATGTTAAGTGTTTCCTGTTTTGCTTTCAAAGTACGAGTTTTCAAGGAAATTTTGTGCATTTCTAAACAAATAAACACGGAAGTCGCAGAAATGCTTTTGGGTTGACTTCATTTAAAATTTCTAAGCAACAGGCAAGATAAAGAATGTACTTAGCATGTACTGTATACAATTATGATGATTTTTTACACGTAAATGAAAAAAATCTTTATTTTATCTATTTAATTTTCATAGCAATGACTATTTGGATAAGAAAATGTTATATTCCTTTAATATGCAAATTGGATAAATAAGATGAATAGTTGTTAATTCCTATGCAAAAATCAACATAACCGTCCACATTGCATCCTTGGTACTTTCAATATTCAGCCTAAAAACAGTATCTTTTAGATTTTTGTTGAATTTTAAATCAAATATTTTGAAGAACTTTTATAGTCGTTTAAAAGTACAAACTAAAAACATGTATATTTAAAAATTTGTGTTTTTCATCAGAGTTAAGAATAAATGTCAGCTTTTGACTAATTGTCACGCAACAATAAGCATTTTTGTCTCGATTTTTTTTGTAACTGTCTCTTAAAAGCTCAAAACAAAACGAAGTACTCAAAACTATTCTTTACATCTTTCACGGCAAAACTTGTTTATATTTGCACAACGATATAAGCACAGTAAATAGCATTCAATGAACATAACACAAGCTGATAATAAGAATATTAGATAGTTTGTAATTTTTATCGTGCTGCGTCTACGTGCTACGAAAAATAAAAAGCTAAGATGCAAAAATAGCATAAAACCATGTGAACACTATACCTCCTGAACTGCTAGGTTATTTTAAAGATTACACATATATTGTTCAAATTATCTTAGGTCTCAGGTACCATAATACTTGAGAAATATTGTAGGTGTATGTAAAGGAAGCAACTAATTCAACTAATCGTAATTCCTACTTTATGCATTTTTGGGCAAAGTGTATGCAGACGTGCGTTACAATATGCACTTATGCCATGTAATTGTTTACTTCTCATAAGAAAAAAGAGCTTTAGGTACTTCAAAAAATAAATATTCCTTATAACCTCATCCATTTAGTATTTTTACCATTTTAAAACTACATTCCAGATTGAGCTTCACAATTGCCAGCATTAAAATATACATTCGCGCTTCACGCCTGTGGCTAAGCTGCTTACTATTATTTTTATAAAACTGTTTTATGTACCCAACAAAAATTTCCATCTATTTTGTAATGAAATATAACAACAACTACTAATACTGAAATATCAGTAGAATTCTGATCAGGATAGTATTTCATTTTACTTTGAGCTGTGTACAAGCCAACTTCTCTAAACGTTTGTTCAAAAGAGCCTGTTTATTTGTTTGAAGAGGTATGTGAAGTAGTCCTTCAACTTTTACGTTGCACCACTATTAATTTAGTCTCCACTTTATAATTTAGTTTTTTAACTTTGAAAAAAATTAGTACAGCGAGTTCAAATACTGTTTTTACTGAAGCTTTTTACAAGGCTGCAACGCCAGTTATTTAAACAAATGTTTACTGAAAGATAGCATGAATGACTTTTATTAACCAATCTCGGTTTCGGTGTGCATACTCAATCATTTAAATGTGGTGTCATTTAACATTTGTTATTAGTTGCAAAAGGGCTGTAACTTATCAAATTACTGTATATTTTGTTAAAAAGTAACAAAATCTTGAGAGTTCTCTGTTTTGCAAATAACAAAATGCTGTCTTGTGTGTTATCGTTTTCCTGATGTAGTTTTTAAAAAGCTCTACAGATCCCAACTTCAGTACCATTTTCGGTTTGGTTCACGTATAAATTAGCAAAAACTATAAATTCAGCAGCAAATCATACTTTGAGCAATTCTTTCAATGCTGCTTTAGGATTTACGTAAAAACATCTGGCTTAGTAAGAAATTGTTTAAATTGTAACGCTCTTATGACATCTTTGAACATTTTAACATAAATGGAATAATTACAAAATATTGCTGAGTACAACTTTGTACAATTTCCGTTTTTTGTGAATTTCAGGATTGTGCAAAATAAAGCAAAAAGATGTATCCGTGTAAAGAATGTACCCGGAGCTTCAAATCAAACACATCAAGGAACATGCATGTGAGATCTGCTCACAGAGGAGTAGAATTTCCCTGCAATCTGTGTGAGAAAGCATTTGCGAGCAAGCGTAGTTTAAAGGATCATGTTCGGCGCCATCTTGGAGAGCTCACTCATAAATGCGGGATTTGCCAAAAAGTCAAAGTTTCCAAAAGTGAACTTAATCAACATATTAAAGAGGTTCACAGTAAAAAGACACATGAGTGCTTTGTTTGCAAGAAATTGTTCTCAACAAAAGCCAATTTCAATAGACATATCAGAACTCATTCCAACGAACGACCTTTTAAGTTCTCGACGTGTGGAAAAGGATTCACCCGAAATGCACATTTAAAAAGACATCAAAGGGTTCACACAGGCGAAAGACCTTATAATTGTTTATATTGCAAAAAAACTTTTAAACAAAATGCTCATGCGAGAAGTCACGAAAAAACCCATCTCGGTCTGAAATCGTATCCATGTAGTCAATGTGATAAAAAATACTACAACGTCTCTAGTTTGACTCAACATATGAAGGTACATTCAGGAAAAAGTTTCCCAGCCTTTTTCTGTGTCTTCTGCGACAAGGCATGCCACCACAAAGGAAATTTGTTTGATCATTTTCGTAGACATATTGGAGAAAAGCCATTCAATTGTGAATTATGCGACAAAGATTTTTCAAGCTTGGCTGCAAAAACGCAGCACATGAAGCATATTCATATTCAAGAAAAACCTCACAAGTGTACTATTTGCGGTGCAAGTTTTATTTCAAAAAGTGAACTTACAAGACATTCACGTTCACACTTGGAGGCTTACCAAAAACATCAATGTTCCTGTATATTTTGCGAAAGAAAATTTGCTGACAATCAGGGTTTGTATGAACACATTTTGATGCACTCAAAAGAAAAACCGTACTGCTGCGAACTATGTGGCAACGTTTTTACAAGAATTCGTAACATGAACGATCACATAAAACGAAGACATTTAATAGAGAAACCCTTTTCCTGTAATACCTGTGGAAAAGGATTTGTCACAAAACAAGAATTTGTCCGTCACTACAAACGAAATCATATTGTAAATGGGAACCATAATCGGGTTCGTCCATTTAGTGGCCTGTTTTGTGACAATGCATTCTTTCAAAAGCCTCTTCTGTTCCGTCACATTGGCTGTCCTACCGGAGAAAAACCTTACAACTGTGAATTGTGTTAGAGAATTTTTAGACTCGTCTAAGAAAAACGTGCGTGTTCCGAGTCATATTGCAGATACAAAGCTTTGATGATGTGTGAATTTTATATTTTAAGCTAAGGTTTCGACGAGAGTAAAACAGAAGAAACTGTTATCGTGGCATGCTCCACATGTAAAGTTGATTGTAGTAGCAAAAAATATATGCATCATCAATGAAAGTACATGTTTAGAAATTAACAATGTATAATCCGAATAGTTTTGTGTTTTTATTAAAAACGGTTGCGTCCATAAGGCGATGTCGTTATTTTAAAGTAGAGTGTCATTTAAGGAAATTAAATTACAAACATCAAACATCAAGTTTTATTCCATTATTCGATATTTATCAAATCATTTTAAAAGTGTACTTATGATTGAATCCAGAAAATCGAAATTAAAATACAAGTTTTCTTTGCATTATATGGTGTGATTTTACATTATAGTTGCTATGAAACAATGTTATGCACAAAATTGTAAAAATGAAAAGAAACTAGATATTTTATTATAATATGTTTGCGGTTTATACACAACTAAATAATGTTAAAATACATCAAAAGTATGTTGTCACTAGTTTTAGCGCGCGTATGAATTGTTTCCACAAGTTTATAAAATTAAATGATAAACATGTAGACGGAATTTGTTGCTTTAGAAAATGTAAAAACCTGACTTTTCTGAAGCACATATTATGACCAAAGTTTTCCCATGTATTTTAAGTCTCTGAAATATTTTGTATGCTATCTAATCTTTTGGTAAAATTTTATTCAATTGAATTCACCTAGTAGGGTGTGAATTCAGTTGATGAGAGTTAACAAAATTGTAAAGTATAATGTTCAAAAGTGAGAAGGTAAATACTAATCTAGGCTCTGTTTTACCGTTATATAATATAGTAAATTGAATTGCACAGAATACCAATATTGCTGAAAACAAAAAGAATAATATGTAATATGTATTTTTCATTTATCTTTGAAAAGCTTTTAAACTTTGTATTGTTACGCATGTGATTGATTGTAAAGAATACACATGTTTTTTGTTTATTTGGTTTATTTGTATTGCCTGCATGTGCCTGCATATAAATTGACACCAAAATAAAGAATGCAATTACTTTTTCAGGGTTTTTAAATAAATGTGTGTCATTCAAACTACACCGGTACAATATAACAAGTTCTTAACTCTTCACTTTTAATAGTTTGTTCGTAGGACCATTTTGCACGAGACCATACTCTAAGAAAACAAAAAGATTAGATAGATTAGCATAGCAGATTAGATATTCCAGCTTCTTTGTGCAGCGTTTTCCACAGAGCTTATTATGTACTATCGATATCAATTATTTGACCATGTTCGTCGACACACTGGAGAAAAACCACATGATTGTGAACTATCCAACAAAGGGTATTTCCGTTCAGGTGAAAAGACTCAGCACATTAGAAAAGTTTTTACCATATAAAAAAAGAGATAAATATAAATATATACCGCACGAGTGTACTCATTGGCGGTTATAGCTTCATTTTTAAGAACGATCGTACAAAAGATTTAATTATGCACATGTATTTGGTCAGAAAAGGTAGTAGTTTTGTTTGTTTTGCAAAAGAAAGAAAGAAGCATTTAGCAGAGTCTTTCAGGGTAAAGCATAAAATGGAAATATTTTTTTGATCTGAGGTTACGGAATGATAATTATAAACTTTTATTTTGAGAGCCGAACTTGATTAAATGCGATATTTAACTAACACAAAATTTTATATTTATGAATTTAATGTACTGCAATTTTTGCTTATCAAGTTCTATTGTTATCAAATTTATGTTGATCTTTATTGAGAGGATGTCAAATTAAGAACTAAGAGGTCATTTACAATCGTCGATTGTTGACTTTAGTTTGTCCTTAGCTTTGTGCTGAAAATGTATTTTAATTTGTGAATTGACTCGTATGACAATGATGGCAATGAAAATATTAAATGTTTTCTGATTTGAAATAAAGCCAAACTGTAGTCTTGATTTTTTACCATAATAACTTGTTTAGTTTTCATGATAAAAAGCGAAGCACTTTGACCGGAAGAAGGAGTATCTGAAGTTCAAGAACCGACCGGAATCCAAACAACGAAAAGAAAGATTTATTGGAACTATTGACGACTCTTTGACAGTTACTTACTATTGTTTGTTTCTAGATCCCGAGCACATTATTGGAGCTGCTGCACAACGGAATTGCATCAAACTTTGGAGTACGAGGTTTGTTCCACAAAATCCGCAAGTGTACCGGATCTCGACCAACGCGAGCTCACATTCCGCAAGAAGCGGCATCGCAGCAGGGTCTGTTCGTCTGAAAATGAAAAGCCCATATTTCTTACTTTTAAATATATGCTTATAATGTCACTTATTAATTCGTTCAAGTTGAGAGCATAAAAAATATAATTTTTGTTTCTGCACTGCCCCATTACTCGTCGAGCAATTAATTAATTTATGTTGTTAATTAAGCCGAATTTTGTAACAAATTATTATTTTTTATTCAGAGACAATTAATCATATATTGCATACAATATTGAGGTTGTGTGAGCTGTTTTGAGCTTGAACATTATTCGTTACAAAGCATGCTACCTTATTTTCATTCTTAATTAACTTGAGCAAAGAGGTAATTTATAACAAGCAGCACTAGCTGTATTGAGTACTAAAATATACAATTTATTTCTTAACTGTATTAGCAACAATGTTAGTGTAATG
>JAQFYG010004643.1:0-10800 GCA_034694325.1 Entomobrya corticalis | reverse complement strand
TGGCGGATTTAAGGATTAATAGACCCTGGGAAATGGAACGATTTCCACGAACTTTTGATGCTCTTCAAATAGTACGCCTGGAAATTGAATGCGGGTGGAGGGGCTACTCGGACAGGAGGCTTCGAAATACTTTCGTTCTGGACAATTTTCCAAATCTCAATACTCTTGAGATTTGGAATAGATTTATCGACATGAGTTTAGTTGCCTGTACCTCAGGAGTTCCAGAAGGTTTCCAAATTGGTCGTTACCCTAATTTGAAGCACCTGGTATTTCGAGGAATTGATGTAATGAAACATCCACTGAGCATTCTAGTAATTGCTTTCCCCCGTTTGGAGGCACTCTCTATGGCATTTGGTGTGGGGCCGCCTACTACGTCTGAGCAATCCAAAGAGGATTGGCGACTTTTGGAAAGTGCACTTGGGTATCTCCCAAACACGTCTTTGGAATCGCTACATTTATCTTTCACAGGATCTTGGAAAAACAGCGAGTTTAGCATGACGCTCACAAAAAAGGGGCTCCAACTTTACCCGAGGACAAGGAAAAGACCAGTTAATGCGGTTGGGCATGGACTATGTCGTTTAGTTCAATGGACCACTTCCGGTTTTCGTAAGATGGACAAGTGATAATTTTGTTAAAAGACAGCACTAACAAAGCGATTCGGTATTATTGATTATGTTAAAATAAAGAAGCTGCTGGTGTTGAGTATAATATAGAAAAAGTGCACTGTAATATATAGTTTTTGTAATTAATGGAGATGTAAATAAAACTGTATTTTGTCAAAAAGCTGAGTTCATAAATGAATGATTTTTGTAATGAGTATGGGTAAATGTACAATTAAAGTCCAGAAAAATATATTTCTTGTGTATTTTTCATAATTATTTATTTATTCATAAAAATAGGAATATCAATTCAATGTTTAGTTTAGTAGCATTTAGTTAATTTATGATTATAATTACAATAATTATAATATCGCACCTTCATATCAATACAATATATTATAATGTATTATGTATATTTTTAATAAATTCTTTCTCAATAATTAGAAGTCAAACAAAACGAAAATCAACAAAAATATAACATTATTAATAATGAACTATAACGCTTAGTTCTACTTTCTCAATCCATTTTATACCTTTTTCTTTTTAAACTTGATTAAATTACAATTAGATTTAGATGTATGTGTGCAGACTGTCGCAAAGTTGATTATAAGGTACACATGTAATGTATTCAAGATGAACTCCCCCCAAAAATATATTTCCCCATCCCCCCCAAAAAAAATAATATGTAAAAACCATCGTCAAAAACAATCCGTCCCAGTCAAACTGCGACACTAACACAATAATAGAAAATATACATAACATGTTTAATACCTAGCAAATATTTAATTTTTTCCTTTAAATTACACTTAAGTTAATAATTAAATTCAGTGAAAAAAACATAAAAATGTAGTTTAAATATTCAATAAAATAACAAAAGACAATTGATGTGGATCAATACAGAGAAAAGGAATGAATGAACAACAGAAAATAATAATCGCTTAAATAGATTTTAACTGTGAAATATATAATAATTCGTTAGATAGATAGATAATTAAAATAATATCGTTAGTTGGTCTCTGTAACACAATTTTCATTAGAAATCATCGATAAGATGATTGACTTTGGATGACACGATACGATATTAATAGATAATAAACATGATTATTTAAAAAATTTCCGTACGTTTACAAAAACCTCCTGTGTATTGAAATATATATACTCAGTTATTAATTATTAATGTAGCTATTCATTAAATAGGCAATAAGTTACTATATATCGTCAACGATTCTTTTAAGTTTAACTTTATACACGCGATTTTCAATTGAATGTTTAAATACAAAATATTTTTAAATATTCAATTTACAATAATAATATATTTTATATCTTTGCGAGCTGCTATAAATCTTTTATAGAAAAAAATAGTGCCTATTTTTGTATTTTAAGAGCGTAAAAGTAAAAATATAATAGAAAAGATGGTCCATTTTTGTTGATTCATTGTTCAACTATATGAATTACCTGTGGAAAATTGGAAGTTTTTAATAATTTTTATTATTTAGATAGTCTCCATAATATATATTGTCACGTCATTTTGAAAATATAGAGAAAAAACAAATTTCGGGTTAGCTAAGCTGTGATGCGCCTTTTCACAGGATATTTTACAAAAAGAGGAAAGTAACTTTATGACTTCATTTATAAAAATTAAGTTTCTCTATTCATTAACTTAACTAAATACTAAGACGTAGTTTTACAGAAACGATTCTCCATAACAATTAACGTCATCCACACCGCATCCACATTAACGTCAACGTAGTTAATTACAGTATTTACTATAATTATTATATTATAATTTTATAATAAATTCATTTCGACACGATAATTATTAAAATAATTAATATAAAATGTACATAATAATAACAATCAACTTCTACAAGAGAGTAGCTAACACGTGACAAGAATATATACGTTAAAAAATATATATAGCGACAATAATAGAATTACTTTAAGAGTAATTAAGAAAACAAGGGGTGACCTAGCTGAATTAACTAATTATTTTTAACAATGAAAAAACTAATCTATCTTCCGTCTTCGTAGCAAGTCTGTTTTCTAGTGCGCTCGGTATTTATTCGTAAACACAGTTAATTTTCACCGCTTCATTTCACAGCATCGACTCGAGAGAATACCATTGGGGTATGGGGTCGTCACTTCAGGGACTGAGGTTCCAAAAAACAGGGAGCCTGTGATTGGTTTCCATGTAGAAATTGACGGGTGCGTAAAAATGGGAGGAGGCTGCAGAGCTACTTGCCGAGTTGGTTGAAGTCGCGCTCAGGGGCGGGGAAGAGCTGAGGGTTGGACTGCAAAAGGAAGGAGACTGACTGGGACTCAAAGGGGGCAACTGCCCCGCTGCTGCAGCGGCAAGCTGAGCCTGAGCAGCGAGTTGTGCCTGGGCTGCTGTAACGCAAGCAGCTAATGGACCGAAAGAGAGTCCTGAAGCGGCAGCTGCCGCCAATAAATCCGCGTCTCCAAGAGCGCCTACGCCAACTCCGCCGAATGGAGACTGGCTGTGAGGATGATGATGGGGATGTGGATGATAGACTGGAGAGGAGCCACCAGATCCCAGTCCGGAAGTGGAGCTGGAAGAACTAGCCGTACTTGCGGCGGAACTCATCGAAGAGGAGCGATGGGGAACCAGCTCCTGTAAAAATTGTGGAAAAGAAAAAACAAAGCCATGACAAAAAATTGCTAGCGGGAAACAAGTTTTAAATATTGGCTGGAGATATTTTTCCTCATCACCTTTCCCGTCACTTGTCCGCCTCCTCCTCCACCTCCCAAAATACTCTGTCCGTTTGGAGTCTGCGCATGTTGTTGCGGAGACTGAGGAGCATTGTTGCTGCCCCCTTCCCTCCCCGGCCCAGCCATGTTGATCTCATCCGAGTTGTGGATAAAGTGGCAGCGATGACCATAAGGGCAGAGGCCCAGAGTGTGGAATGTCCGACACAGCTCCGTCTTGTACTTGGGATGGCGGGTCATTTTACGAAGTTCTCCGGGACCGTGCGCAAACTGACATTTGTCCCCATATTTGCACACATTGAATTCCTCAAAGGGTCTAAAAAATTGCATCAAAAATGTATTTCATTAAATGGTTAAAAATACGTAAACAAAATTGATTGAATAGGGAAACAGAATGCTCTCATGTTTTGCATCTCTCTCCTTCTCTCTCTGAAAGGTAAACAGGGAAGCAATCATCCTCCTCTCACCACCACGTTCACATCATATCATATTACCGCCGCCACCATCCTCCTCTCCTCCTATACAAAAGCTCCATTGCTATCGACAACACTACAACAAGCATGTGTAATATGAAAAGAGAGAGTGCGGAAGCGATTAGCTTGCAAAAATATTTTATTGTGATGGGTGTACCATCATGTGCCTGTCTGTCTCTCTGCAAGTTATGCACTAACCAAACGTGCGTGCAAATATAACAAAAAGAGTAAAAAATATATAAAGCGTCAAGACACCAAACCGCAGTCAGCCAAGAGCAGAAAGAGGGAACGATACTTGTCGTTTGTCGTCGTCGACGAGAACGAAAAGGAGGAAGCAGAAAAGCAGAAAAAAATTATTATCTCTCTAGTCTCTACACATTCAATATTCAAGCATTTTTTAGGTTTATTTTGTGACTCAGGTTGTGATGGAGGAGAGGAGTCGCTTTATTTCAAGTCACAGTCAGTCAAATCCCAAGGACATTCACAGAGATGCAGAGGGAGAGACGCGGTAGCATATTTTTATTTAACACATTGTTATGTTGCATTGTTTGCATGGCTATTTACATATTTGCCTGTACCTGCACAACTCTGTTTTGTAGCGACTGCTTTGATTCTGCTGCTGTTGTTGATTCACAGCGTTTTGCGCTGCCATTTGCGCAGCCACTGCTGCTGCGGCGGCAGCACTGTTGTTGTTGCCGTTGGGGGATGATGGACTCTTCATCATTCCGGAGCTAACGTTGTTGTTTTTATTGTTGTTCTCTTGAATTATCGGGAGAGCTCCTCCAGAGTGATGAATTCCTCCACCGCCGCCACCTCCGTGATGGTTGCTATTCTCCATGACCAGAGGCAACATCATTGACTGGAAAAACATAGGAAAAAATATTTTACAAAAATTAGATTTGAACATATATTTAGTAGTCATGAATTCACATCTATAAAATTGGTCATAAAAATGGTTTGCCGCTGGCAAATGGCAAAGAAAGGAGAAAGATTGAATGTTGGTGGTTGGTGTGCTGTTTCGCTTGTTGGAGGTGACCTTGGCATTGATTTAGTAGAGTACATGCTGCCATGCAGCTCCACACATTCCACTCTCTAAAACTCGACTCACTCTCTGGTAATCAGACAGACTCAACACTCAAAACCAAGCAGGCAGCAAATTGAATGCCATGGACATGTTGCTGCGCTGCATTCAGGGCTCTACGCTGTTGCAAAAACAATATTTTGCACTGCACTTCAATATCAATCCAGTGGCGAGGAGCAAACAAGAGGAAAAAACTAAAAACCAAACAACGCCTTCTCCCAGAAATGGTGCTATTGTCATGACGACGATCACCATGCATGTTCATGTCGTGGTTCAAATCATTATCATCATTCATCACCACAAATATATAATGGACGATGGGCAAAAATATAAACAAGATTAACTAAAACTGAAGCAAACTTGTTGCAAAAATTTATATGAATAACATGCATGCTTGTTGATTTTGTGGCATGTTTATGTCTATTTTACGAAGACTACGATGGCGAATCATGCTATTTTATTATGGCATTTTTTCTAACGAAAAATAATAGAAACGAGGAAGCAAACTAGCAAGCGCAGTCCAACCAATCAACGTAATAACTTTATTGGCATTTTGTTGTTCCGCATCCATCCACATCTCATTGCATCAATAGCAAGTGCAAAGAGTGTTATAAATCCGTTTCTGTTATAAGTACGATAAGCTGGCAAGATTACAGAGATGCTGATGATACGATATAGAATCAATCATATGCATGCCTATATATTTATTTTGCTATTTTATGGAATTTTTTAAGAGGGCAAAAAACGAAGACGAAGAAGGAGAATAGGAAAAAATATTGGGCAACGAAAGAGTCCAAGACTCCAAGTTTGTTGTTGGTCGGCTGGACTGGACTCATCTCCAAAATGCGAATAAATTGAATCAGAGGCAGACTGCATATTGTACTTGTTTGTAGATTTTTGTGACATGACATGACTGGCTGGAGTAGGAAGGGACAAAATAAATGTTCAGTAGTTTAGTTCAGTTCGGTAAAACTTGCTGTGTTTGGAATGAGGCTTTCTGCGACTGTAGTTGTTGTTTTTGCGAAAACAGGAGAATCCTGGTATATATTTGTGGGTATATACAATATATATGTGCCTATCTATTTATAGTCGAGTAATATGAACGGAATAGGAATTGAGAATCCAGAGGCAGGCAGGCAGATGTACGCCAAACAACAGAGAACAGAGCATGGAGCATACATTCTTGTTTTCAAGGTTAAATCTGTGTCGATTTCATGCTGATGATGATGATGATGATGAGCAAGGAGGTTTTGTGAGTGTGAGCGACGGCTGCTTGATGCTTGTTTTTGATGCTGTTGCTGTTTGTTACTGCTCCTGCTATTTTTTCGCAAACAATTTGAATAGTCCAAGCAAAGCAGCCAGTTTTAAAGATGTGAGAAATGTAAGATGGGAGCGAAGAGCTGTCTCATCTTTTCATACTTTTTGTGGATCTACTCCGTAGAAAATCCAGACGATGCCATTATTTGCAGTTTTTCCACTCTGCCATTGGGAAAATGGAGGTAAGGAAGGTAGGAGTTAATATTTAGGGAATGCATAATCGTAATGATATGGGGATGGGAATGAAATATTATTTTGTTTGCCGGGTGGGGGAATATCAGTATCTAAGATTACTCATTGTTTAATATCTTGTGAAAAAAAACATATTTTGCTGTTTGGCAAAGCCATTATAACTTTTCGGTCCTCCGTGAACACTGCAAAAATATGACATGATGTCAATAAGATGTATGATAGTATGATCATCGTGTCATACTCACAGGAATGGAATAACTCCAACGGACGGAGGTCTCATATTACGCAACCGACGTCACATCCCAAATCTTCTTAAGAATTTGGAGCAATTAAGTTACATTCTTTATCATCCAGATAAGATTATGCATGAGTATCTGTGGCCATAAAATTTATTTCTTAGTTTATCTTTGTCTCTTCTTCTACTTCAGAAGAATTAGCCCGCCCAACTTTTTTGCCATAGCCGTCATCTCATCATATAACGTGGCTGCTAATACGAATCATTTTTTTTATGAAAAATGCTTTTCAAAAAATGATCTGTTGCTATTGCATTGTGATTGTTAGCAAGGCAATGAGCACGGCATGGGCACGTGACATTTAAAAAAAATCCTGTCCTGTCAGCTATGTACCACCAAACCCAGTTATATCGGGAGGAATAGAAGAATTAAATGGATCTGGAAAAAAATAGTGGCAGTCTGGTAGATGCTAAATGTAGAACAGCATATATGAGCCTACTAACCAATACCTTGAGGCAAAAAACTAAAAATGTTGGAGTGGAGATAACAATGCAGCGTGGAAGAGGAAAAACGGAATGAACAAAAAAAACAATAGAAAAGGTACACGAGAGAGATGAGTAGGTATTCGTGTGTGTGGGTATCTGTTGCAATGTCGGTTTGGGCTTAAGTGGCAACCATCCATGAAAATTCTAGCATGGTCTACCTCTGTTTTACATGCAAAATAAAAAAATAACATTGAACATGACTGGTGACTGGATCATAGAATAATGAGAAGGGTGATGGTAATGATGGAAAGCTTGTTGAAAATCTTCTCGTCTTGCTTCTTGAGAGAGAGAGTGAGCAGATGATAAATAAGAAAAAGTGGAAAATGTTTTGTGGATCTGCCAAGGCCATCTTTTACAATATCCCGTCCGTCCATCTTCCATCTCATGCTCGTACGCATCTATCCCTACCCCCCCCCTCAAATCCCTTTTGTTCTCCTTTAAGAAGGCGAATAAAAAGAAGAGGATGAAATGGAATGGCAAAAGAGATGGAGTCAAATGAGTAGAAAGCGATAAGAAAATGATTATGTGATGAAGTGAGAAGCGTGCTCTGGCTGGAGCTGGAGAGGTCTCTCGACACACAACACCTGGCCTCGCCGCCGGTCCACACACTACACACACCACTCGTCTTACAATTCATACAGCACACTAGCACACAAAGATCTCAACAAAAGTAATAATTATTATGCAAGATGGAAGCCAGTTGGCTGGCAGTAGAAACAAGAAGATTCGAAACGAAATAAAAAAATAATGAATAAAAGTAGGCACATGCTAGAAAGAAATGGAGACATATGTAACAAGAGCAAGAAGATTGCGATTGCATCATTCCATATATTTTCTAATTTTCTCATCTTTATCACCACAACCAAGAACCATTATAATTCTCAGCTATCCAATGATCAACAACATCAACATAACCCCCCCCCCACATCCTGTCTGCGTTCTTGAATTGTGTAATAATCTCTCCTCAAGCTTAGCACTAGAGCCAGTTGCTTCTTTCACACAATTCCATTCAAATGTTTGGAATTTGAGTTTGACGAAGGAGGAAAAATATGAAAAAATATAAATCTACCTATAAAACTGAGCACTGAGCAGCCGGCTTCTCTTTCTTCAACTTTTTTACGCTCTATTCTGTTCTGCTCTTTGAGTTCATTCTTTTCGTGATTTTTTCCATGTTTTTATACTGGCTTAAGAAGATTGATAAAAGATAATGGCTTATTTTAAGTTAGGAGGTGATATGGCTTGTTATTTTATGCACATACTGGCTCTTGTATTCTTCCATACCCTCATGCAAACAGGAATGCAAACTGAATAATAAGCCTTGCCTTAATTTTGAAGCAAGTCGTCAGTCTAAAAAAATTTGATCTTCCCACAGCAAGCAATTATAATGCACACATACTCATTATCATTATCGTCAACTAAACAAAATATTTTAAAAGAAATTTCTACTTGTTTTGATGGAGAAAGCAGATGTCATAAAATGGCCTGGTCAGTCCAGTGTCCAGTCAATGGATATGAGTAAACTAGTCTACATTACATATAGCTGATTTGAGGTCTGAAGAAAATAATGCGAAACAAATTAGTAGACATGATACAAGTGCGGATACCTATAAATGGAATTCAGATCTGCTCAGGTTTTAAGATGAAGACTTGTAGAAAGACTGCAGAATGTTTGCTCATTAATTTTTCGTTACCATTCCATCTTCCATCCCAAGAATTTACCAGCAGACATATCATTACTGAGATGCATTGCATTGAAAGGATTGAAAGCTAAAAACACAACATAATAATCGTCATCGTCACGTCATGTGATATGATGATCATCATCTTCTCTATACCTCCATCTCCATGCATCCACGGAGAGAGAGCAGCAGAGTTACAAAAAGATATATGATATATTAATGTGTTTTTTCTTTCTTTTCATTCTGTGTTTTGTGGAACGTGTTGACCTTGAGGATGGTTCAACATGGCGAATGGCGATGTTGAGCATGACGCTGCAGTCCAGAAAAATTACTAGATGGATGGACATGGAGACTGGAGACGTGCACGTTGGCTAAAAGTACTAGATTCACGTGGGGTGGGGAATTTCTAAGACAATAGTTTGAAACATTTCTTGAAAATATTATCAGTCTAGTATCACGGGGCATAGCTCAACTCTGCCGGTAGAAATCTTTTAAAATAAAAAAGTACTTTTAAGAAACAATTTGTAAAACTTCCACTCTGATCAGCGATGAGTATTCAAAAATTGTAAAGATTGTTGTAGTAAAATTCAATTGTTAATTTTTGCTGTCCCGAGCGGAAGTTTTAAAAATTATTTTCTAAAAGTACTTTTTACTCTCTACTTTCTGTGAAATTTTAAAAGATTTACACCGGTATCGTTTTGAGCTAGGTGTTTCCAAAACTAAAAATGTCATCAGCTCAGTATCTCCTGCATGAACTGCTCAACAAATCATACATACAGGAGTACCAGAAAATTTGAAATCGGACCTTTATAAAATGTTCTATTGGGTAAAATATGGAACTAGTTACTTTTTATTGCAAGAAAACGATTTGAAGTACATTTTTATAGGGCAGAATCACGCCCTGTGATACTAGACTGATTATGTACAAGCTTCTCAATAAATTTTATACCTATCTTACGTGGTTATCAAGGACTTAAATTTGCATAAAAATTGGTCTGGGACAAGACTGACTGCCCAGGAAGATGTATGGAAAAGATGATGATGGTGTGCACAAATTACGAATAAACATTTTCCATGCTTTCACGGCAAAAACGCTTGACACGACAGACAAACACAAAGTTGACAACTCAGCAGTCCATTCGAGACAAACAAGATGTTTCAGCAAAAATTAAATAAATACATAGATGAGTTATGATGATAAATTAAAGTATAGTACATACCTAATCTAAGTTTCAAGACACAGTAAGAATAATTAATTAATTATAAAAGTAATTCTTCAGCGTACTACTTGCGGAAGAAGAAGAAGTAAACAGGGAATTTGTTTTTTACACGAGACATCGAAAATATCTTGTAAAATTTAGTGTAAAATATTTTCGGGTGGTTAGCTCAGCCTCAGCCGTATAGATTAGCCATTTACATAAAATAATTTTCTTTTAGTAAGAAATCATTATTTATAAACCTCTGCAAGTTCTTTACAAATAATAACTTAAATGCAACAGATTGCTATTCAAAGAGGGAGGGAATGCTGTAATTATCTGTCATATGAACTCAGACTTGTCTGTCAAAGCCATTATCTCGGATTTCAAAAGCCCGTCTAGTTTTAAAAATCCCTGGTGAAAATTATAGGACAGTTTGTTTAACCTACGCTACGCTACACAAGTACACAGTAAGAAATTTGAGAAGACATTGGAGAAGGTCATCATTCCACTAATCTCATGGTTATGGTTATATCGCTCTTATCAATTCTCTTATCAGTCAGCCAGCGAAGCTAAGTCAGACGGAGCGAGCAATTCGAGCATTGAATGTCATATTTATAGCTAGTCATAAACATCAACATGAGTAACCTAAACCAATTTATTGATTTAGCTCTTTAGAATCATTTTATTTTTACGTTGAGTGAATCCATGAAAATCTCAAATAACCAATGAACAAGATGATCATGCGATCTCAGTCT
>JAQFYG010004642.1:0-10801 GCA_034694325.1 Entomobrya corticalis | reverse complement strand
GCTTATGACGTAAGAAGTCTATATACGAAGTTTGAAGATGATCGGTCAAACGGTTAAAGAGTTAGAGCGCGAACGGAAAGACGGACAGACGGACAGACGGACAGACGGACAGACGGACAGACAGACAGACAAACAAACTAATCGCATAACTACGATGAATGACTTCATCTACGTAATAAATCAAGATGAATAAGATGTGGGTCTATGGAATGGGCACACAAGGGTAAAGCTTTCATTTATACTTTTCAGTTCTTGTTTGAAGAAAGGGAGGGTGGCAGGTTGTGAAAATATAATGTCGTGCATCATGGAAATGCACGTTGAACATGCTAAGAAATTTATGATTTGAAGTTTACACACCATTAGTCGGTTTATTCCTGGTTTTATATTGTCTGCAAAGGAAAACCCCAAAAGACTCGAGAGAGCTGTGATGCATGTGAATTCTCGAGGAATAAAAGAAACTGTGGAATTTCGTCACAGTATCAGTCCGCGTAAACCACTGCTGTGGTCTTTGTCGATTCAGAAGCAGGCTCTGGGCTCACTTTCTCTGGAATGCATGCGGAGTTCTTTGTCTAGTTCAACTTGCTAATTTAAAGAAAGTAACACGTTACAATAAATATAGACGTTCTCTCGTCTCTGAACTCTGAGAAAAACAAAAACTGTCTATTTCATAAACATAAAATTATTCAAGTGTGCCAGTGTAGTAGTCAGTGTAATGGCACCAACAACATTTTCAATCATTTTGGACAACAGCGAAGGATCGTACTTTCCTGGACAAACTATCACTGGGAAAGTTGTGCTTGCATTAGATCAGGAGAAAAATACTCAAGGTAAGATGAAAACAAGTGGTTCTGTGAGAGATTTCGTTTTCGGGGTGACTTGAGACTTGAGAAGTAGCCTGATAAAGTATTTATAGGGCAAAAATTTATGGCTTGTCTATTTCTCCAATAAATTTGTGATTCTGTGCAAAAAAAATTTAACAGGGTTAAAGTTAAAATTTAATGGAGAGGCTGAAGTTGACTGGCAAGAGTCCCAACAAAGTAGTGCCAAAGGATATCATGAAACGGAATCATATTTTTCTTCAAAAATTTTTCTTCTTGGAGATGGTGAATATATGTTTTTAATCCTTTAACTCTAATAGATTGGCTACTTTTATGCTACAAGATTTTAAAAATATTGTTGTTCATTTGTATAGACAAAAATACGGATGTAACGATACCCGCTGGACAGCATGAATATCCGTTCAGTTTTGAGTTGCCAGAAAATTTGCCGTCCTCTTTTGAGGGCTCATTTGGACACGTTCGTTACGGCGTGGAAGCAATAGTGAAAAGATCATGGAAGTTTGACTACAACGCAAAAATATTATTTAGTGTGAATGCTCTGGTTGACCTGAATCTGGAGAGAGTCCACTTGGAGCCAAGAGAGGCAGTCAAGGAAAAATCGATCTTGTGTCTTTGCTGCAAAGAAGGTCCCATCTCCATGAGGGTTCAACTAGCCAGAACGGGATATGTTCCGGGGGAAATTATCAAGTTCTCTGTGCACGCATCAAATTCCAGCTCTCGTTTAGTGTCCGCTATAGTAGTTTACTTTATAAGGGTAACAAATAATGCATGAATAATTTAGTTTTATGGCCAATTTTGCAAATGCGGTTTCTTATATATGTACTTATTTTGAAGGATATCGACTATCGTGCTCAAGGTAGATCCAAGAGTGTAAGTGAAGAAATTATGAGAATTCGTGGTCCGGAAGTACAGCCTTTCCTGAGTGAAACTTGGCAAGAGCAGATTCTCATTCCCGCAGTTCCGCCATCAGATCTTGGTGGTTGTAAAATCATCAAATTAAGTTATTTATTAAAAGTACGCATGTAATGGGTATGCAAAACCATTTTGTTATTTCCTGATGAACAAAGCAATTGGTGTCAATTAATCATAATGTCTGCGTGTTTACTTATAGTTCAAACTTGATATTCCAAGTAGTATTGATCTGAAAAAGAAAATGCCTGTTGTGGTTGGAACCATACCGTACACTGATTTCTTCAAAGATTTGCATTGCAGCGCGGCATCACATGCAAAACTGGATCCGGAAAAGAAAGAGGAATTGCCGTCTCTTGTTAGCTGTTCTACTCCCATGCCTCCGACAGTGCTCGCACAATATCCTAATTTGCGTGAGTGAAAGCATCATTCACATTTGCAATAACTCTGATCATTTTAGTCAGAAACGAGCATCATTTTTTGATGTGTAATGGACTCTTTTATTTGTATTTTACGTGTGTACAAACAGCTCTACCTATATACCAGAACGCTGTTAAATTTGATAAGGAGCCTGAGAAGAAAGGAAGTGGGACTAGCACAGCCTCCCCGTCGCATTATGCAACTTCACGAGCGGAAACCCCATTAGCTGGCGATGCTGAATACCGGTACACGCCAAAATATGCAACGTACAACTATGGATGGAATCTCGACTCAAATGTTCCTGACAAGAATGGATTAAGTTAAATGTATTCACTTTTTACGTAATAGGGCGTTGTCTTTAAAAAAGTTGAAAGTGGATCGATATTTTGAGTTACATAACCTAAGTATGAGGTATTATGGTTTATTTGATGATATGCAGCGCTTTTTACTTGCTTTAAAATGCGTTCTCTAGAGATTACTATGTACTTAAAAATTCATTGGGTGTAAAATTGTAATTCCAAAATATCAAAACATTTTGTCAAATTATGGCGGAACACAAGTTTCCAATTCAAATAGCTAGTCATAAAAACACATTGCTGCTTCATAAAAGAGCCCATGAACTCTGACGAACATGCCTGCAAATTTTTTGAATTGAAACAAATGTTTGTGTACCTATAAGATATGCATACATATGCACTAAAATTGAGTTTGTTACAAGATTCTTTCTATAAGATGTACCGCATAGGTAGTTAGGTATGTTGGTATGTAGAAGAAACACAATTTATTGGCTTTGTGAGCTGGAATTCTCATCTTGAAACATTATGAAAGAATTAAAGCGTGACGAGGAAAGTACTTTTTGGACATGTGACAAACTACAAAAATGTTACAATATGACATTTAAAGATAAAACCATAATTTTTAAATTGCTTTATGGCCCAGCTAGAGGTGCAGAATTCATGGTGCAAATTTATATAAGCTCTACATAAAATTCTATAAAACAAGTAGTATAATACTGTGTTTATTTAGATTGTAAATTGGGGTAAGTTTATCACTACAATCAGTTTGAACATATATATAACATACAATATAATATAGATTTTGTCCATATAAGTATGTCTTTCAAATATATATAAAGTTATATGCAATCCGCATTTGTTTTCAAGAAGAGACGTGGGCGCGTGCATGATTATTATTACAGGTTTGCATGTAAACTTTTTTTTTGCTTTCTTTTGTAATGAGTTAAGTCATAAAAAGTTTAGTCGGAATCGGAAACCGGAGCAGTGTACAGTGTACGTATGTATACATTTCTTGCGTCTTGAACTGTAAAATTCAAAACAAAAAGCAAAGTGCAGTAACACGCTGAAAGTGTCAACCAGACGAAAGTAAAAGGAATGTTCCAATGCCAAGTACACAATATATCGATCAAAATGCTGAGGAGCTGCAGACCAGGATATAGCCATTTACTTTGCGGGTCTACTTTAAAGAAGCTGAGAATAAACGAAGATTTTGTGGAAAGATAAGCGCTTGGGACGTTGCGACACTTAAGCAATCGCAGACGTTCACAGCTTGACACATTCATTTTATAACCTTACAATATTTAGTCTACAGTTTTTTATTGTACGCCGCAGAGGCAGAGCAAAGCAATAAAATTTCGACCTTGCCTACTTAGATTTTAGGCATTTAGGCATTTACCCATGTACAAAATGTATATTATTATGTAACTACCTATAGTAAAAAAGTATCACATACTTTCTAATTTTTGTACTTGAAAATCTTGGAATTTATTTGAAATTCGTCCAAAAGAATAAAATAATTTAAGGGCTAGTCATTTCCATTGTCAAATGATTGTCAGTCCACAACTGTTCCTCGAAATGGGCCAATGCTCGAGAAACGGTGTTGTCCATGATCTCACAAATATAATTTTGGGAATGTCCGCAGGGAGAATGTCTAAAGAAATAGGTGTTGAGCCGATGAGAATAAGAGAGCTTGAGACAACCGGAAACTGCGCTGCTATTGTCGTTGTCATTCCAAAATCTCTTGTTCATTTCCACAGGCTGACCAGATTCGGCCCATATCCAAATCAAGCCTGGATTTATTCCTCCGATCCAATAATCTGATGTTGCTGAATTGCTGTAATTTTAATGATGAGAAATTATAATTTTTCGTTTTTCTTAATATCGTGATCGTCTTTTAGAAAACTATGCATCTTCTTTTCTGTCATCTTACCTAACAGAGCTGTATTTGATAAGAAATTGAGACATCCGGACAAAATCCTCGTAATTTAGCATTTCCACTAGACGACCACCCACTTTTGTGCATTCATTTTCAGCACTCTTCCAGTCATAAATTTGCGCACTTTTTGTAAACGAACTAATCTTGAAGCATTTTCCGCGAATTCCTTCCACTTTCCGGAAATCATTTGGACATGTACCTATATAGGTAAAAAATTATTTGCTTCAAGTTTGAGATGCTGTTACAAACTAAAATTAAGTTGCTTTGCATTTTTATATTTGCAAATGGGTATATTTACCTTGTTCTGGTAATTCCTCCTTTTTGTTGGTCATGTGATACAAAATGCTCTCGACTGTACGCAATCTGTTGTCCATTTTGTCCATTCTCCCAACCAATTTCTCGATTGCCCCAATAAGCTGGACATAAATATCTGCAACTCCTGCTCCTGTTGATTGTTGCTGGTTATTGTGATTATCCGGTACTCGGTTATTGGGATTATTATTGTGATGCATTGGAGGCCCTTGTATATTTGGCTGCGGTCCACTTGCTTGAGCAGACACATCTAGAAATCCTGGACCGTTTGGATACATGAAATATGGGTTGTAGGGTGTTGTCGTCGTTTGTGGGTTGAACGGACGAGTCAAGATCTTCACTGATTTGTTGCCCGCTCTTGCTTCTAAATCCAAATCTTTTTCATCGATAAAACTGAGAATCTTTGCTTGTGGCCCTGTTTCGTTTTTTGATTCACTTGATTCACAATGGGGAATAGTCAAAGTGAATAAACAGGACGCAGCAAAAATAATATTTATGAAAGTCTTCATTTTTCCAGGATGAGAATACAAAGGAATATGGCAATTTCACCAGAAAAAAAAACAATGTTGAATGTAAGAAAATAATAGAGCAAATTAAAAAGTGTACGCACTCACTACTGACAAATTCAAATAAAGAAATCACAATGTTTTTCTTTTTTGAAAATAAAGGTAATTTATGTGGGCGTCGGTTTCACTTTAAGAAAATTCAATTGTGCATTTTCACGGCTCCTCCAAAAGCTAGACGGAGATGATGATTTTGCCAAAATAAACAAAGCAGAGGAAGAAAAACATTTCTTTTTTACTGACACTTTTGACTGTTTTGCAGCAACTGTTTGAATAAAATAAACACAATCATCCCAAAATGGAATCACAATACTCACTCCACGGATGAGTCATACAGAATAAAAGGGCTTTGCCGAGTATTTAGAAACCTTTGGTCTCACCACATTCGCATTTTGACTGACGACAAAGTAAGGAAGGATTTTTGGTGTGGGTAAAAATTACGTACTATTGCATAAATGGCCTAAAATACCTAGAAATAAGTTTGGGCCTTCATTCTTCATTGTATTGACGTTTGAAAAGAAAGAGGGTACACCGTTCTTACTATTTGTATTACCTACTCGTTTTTTCCATCCTCATTAACCTACACAACTCGTTAGTAGTCAGAATTCGTACTTTTCTCATCCGTCCTACAGATTAGATGACACTTTCGAGACACATTTTATCAGAAAAATAAAAATCTAGAGTGAGCATTACTGTATTTTGAGCAATCTGTTGCACACACAACAGAATGTGCAATAGGATAAGGCTCACGTCATCACGTCACCGCATTAACAGAAAGGGAAATCCCTTTTTTCCTCTTGACTGCATCTGCATCCTTTTGGGATTCATAACAGAACAGTGTGATGTTTAGGATTCATTGTTCATGACTCTATGCCATATTTGTATGCAAATGCAAGTTAGGCAGTATTTATATCCGCTATATAATGTAATCTCCCCTCATTGTCTATAAATAAGTAATTAAGTGTATTATATATTTACTGGGTCATTAGAGGAGACATCATAGCGGCACAACAGTTGTAATTAGGTATTTGTATCGCACAGATAAAGTATAATATGTACTTACGCTTCTAACCAAAATGTATTGCACTTGGCATCATCAAACTGAAGAATAGACGTATATGAATTCATTTTACTAATATGCTTTTGACCAAGATCCGGTAAGGAGTCCAGAGTCAAGTATTTTTGCACTTTTTAAGTGGGAAAATTCATAAAGTTAATTTTGTTGAAGGTGATAGGATTTTATGGCGTGGAATAAATAAGCACAATAGTAATTCATGACTGAAATAAAGAATAGCATTATCAAATACAATGATTTTTTATTCTTTGCTCTGAGATCAAATAGGTAAGTGCAATTAATGACATATTTATGGTATGTATGTCAGTGCAAAAAAATTAAGCCTATACGAAATATTAAATATGTGCTCATCTATTCAACAATTAATCTCTGCTTAGATATTTTTTTGCTTATTGATAAAAATGAAAAGAAGAAGACCTTGTTACATTGTTGACATGATTTCCATTTCTTCTAAAATGTATAAAAAACTGGAACTAGGCATACACAAAAACGAAAAGGGTACATGACAAATTGACAAGCAAAACGACAGGCATTGAGTGAGATAAAGAAAAGGTGTATTTACCAAGATGTTCTTTTTGCAAATCTGATGATTGTCTAGATTACCGGCATATACCTAAGTACATAGAAGATTTAGCTTTGGGCTGTGTACTGGCAGTAACTGCAGCAAGCACGACCGGAGCAAAATTACCTTGAAATTGCCAAAACTAATCTAGTCAATCCACCTCCATTCCACCAACTGTCCGATATAGCCACTTTTTATGGTTTTACAAACCGTTTTTTACAAAATTATATACAACAAGCTGCTATCGCATTTTTTCTACATTAAAAGCAATTTTCAACTCCATAAACCATGAATATGGAAATCCAACCCACTCATCCTTCACATTCGGGCAAAAATAATATCATGGTTATGATTTTTTATTTCACTCTGTCGTTGTATATTGTATATTATATCAGTCATACATTCATATTCGGCCAATATTTGAACACTTTATTTCATTCTTTTTCGTTCTTTCATATTTCATATTCAGCTCGACAGCAGTCATCACGACTTGCCACACTCACAATATTATTCCTACTGCTTGTCCGAAACATCATGAAAGAAAGGGGAAAAGCTCGTTTCGGATTCACTCCTGGAGCGTTTCTCTATAATTTTGCCCATTTTGTATTTGCCAGCGTGGAGAAGGCTCAATTTAGCCACTATTACTATTGCACTATATAGTTGACGCAAATATTTGATCAATTTATTTCGTATTTTTTGAACTTTTTTTGTAATACACGTAAGTGCCTTGTCACAAGCTTGCATTTAATCGCTTTGTTGACCTAGAGGAATAACAAGGAATAAAAAAGCAAATCGATAACATTTTATTGAATATATAAGGTATTTATGCTCAGTAAATTTTTAGATTTAAAGAGCAGATTACCTTGCATGTACTTAAAAGAAATAAAAAATATGTCTCAACAAAAAACGGTTATAAAAAGTTGTAAAAATGTCTGTAAAATAGTTGTGACTATGTAAAGGAATAAAAATTCTTATTAATAACTACTAGTACATAATTTGTTATTGTTGTTATCTCAGCATTTTATTGAAGGTGCTCTAGTGTAAACTTTAATGATACTCATTATAATACCAAAATTGACAAAATGACACAGTCATACACAATAACGAAAAGCGGGGATTCGGAGAAGGGCGTTCCCGAAGCGGGAATAAGATTGTTGTCGTCTTCGACTTCAAGCAGTTCAAATTTAGAAGCTGGCCGAATTTCGGTGAGTTATCCTTCTTCAAACGTAGAGAAGCGAACAAAGGGAATGAAGGAAATGAGAGATGAAACAGATAAGCAGGAGAAAATTGAGATTGAAAGGGAGCAGCCTTGCAAATATGTTCACTGGACAAAAATTATTTGGGCGTTTATAAGTTTCTGGATATCAGTTGCAGACGTTACGGTCATCATTTACCTTTCCTATTTGCACTTTCATCATAGCTCGGATATTATAGCATGGCTCATGCTTCTGCCAATACTACTCAATTTCATTGGAATGTTCACTTTTCTTTCCGAGTAAGCCACTTTTAAATTTTTTTGATGATTACATAATATTCACTTTTGTCAATGCTGAGTTTGTGGTGACTGGTGACTTGTGTTAAATTTTTAGTGACGACGAACGACATGAGATGGAAAGTTTGGGATGCGAAAACATTGTGTGGAAGAACTTGATGTTCTTCCCCGTTTTGGGTCCTTCCGTCAGGTTTGCATGCAAATCTTTGTACAATATTTTTAAAACTAATTTTAAATGTTTGAATTTATTTGGTTATAGTGCGCTGAAATTATTTTGCCTGAGTATAAGGCAGCAGCATGCCGAGAGGTTTGAAAGATTGGAATCCCTTCTCACGAGAATGAAACAATATGAAAGCTTTTTCCGAGCAGCACCGGAAGCATTCGTTCAACTGACATTTCGCACCATTACTTGGTCGCGGGCAAAGGAATTCCATTCAGAAGGCATGTATTAAAAAAATACTACTGCTTGGCATAAAAAATGCAATAAAATAAAACAAAAACCAAACTAATTTGTTTATTGTGCGTAGATTACTGGGTAAATTTATGTCTGGCCTTATGTCTTTTTACACTGGCTGAGTCCCACATGTACTCAACCATAGTTCCATATTATCGAATGTTTGTCCGTGACAAAACAAAAGGTGCATGGAGTATTGAGCACATCCGGATACCCTGGCGTGTTGCACTATTTTTCTTCAATTATATGTCAATCGGTAAGATTGTCTTAATCAAGTAGTGACGATACCTTCCTTATAGGCGACATAATTTTTATTGACTTATTATTTTATATTTTTCAAGAATCGAGACTATACGCTGATGCCATTTTGAAAGCCACTGCTTGTTTCTACTTTGACAGCTTCTCGTTTGGCGAAGTTTTGATTGTGACGTTTCTCTGTCAATTTGTGGTCAGGGCTGGACTTTATAGCTTCTTTGTCGGCTTTTTGGGGTCAAAGAGACAGAAGAAAGTTTTAAGGGACACAGGAGTGTACGGTGCATTCACCTATGCTTGGAGATCATTGTTCATGAGTTTTGATTTCCAGTCTTACTGTCCATCAGTATTCCTTTCGTTTTACATTGAGAACTTCATTCTTATTGGTGGGTCGTACATTGTCATATTTACAGCCACGAGCGTGGATTTGCGAGACAAGTACATATTCAATGTGTACGCTGCTCTTTCCATTTTTGCCATGATTTTTGCCATTGGGTTGAGAATCCTCATCAGAAAAAAATTAGAAATAGGACATGGGATTGGAAATAAAATACATGTCAAAAAATAATGGAGGAAGCGCGTCATCAAGATATTTCCCATTTACGAAGTTTTTCATTGATATGTGAAGAATTGAAATGATTATTATTTATTGGATGATGATGATAGCACAAACAAAATGGAATGCAATAAAATGTAGTCGTAAAAATTATGTGGCCAAAATATCTAAAATGAATTAGTGAGTTAGTACTATTGAGTACATGAAAATGAGCGTAAATTAACCAGCAAACGCTAAATAACAGGTTTGGACGTGCACATGAAGAATTTGTCAAAAAAAACTGTTTTAATTAAGTATATGTTCGATGCAGTTTAAAATCAGACTGGTTTGAAATCACACTGTTTTATTTAGCATTGCGAATACTCAGGAAATTTGGATTTTAATAGTTATGTATCTATCATTGAATAATTTACCAAAGATTATAGTTTGTAAATATCAAGTTTTTAGTGAAATTTTAAATGCATAGGTTCGTTTTCTGTGTACTATCATGATATACAACAATTGCTTTTATCATATATCAAGATTCATTTACAAAACGAGTAAAACATTTGAAAAGTAAAGTGCAAATATCACTGTTGACTGTATTATTATTATTATTGGCAGGAAAGCACCTCAATGTATTTACCGCGACAATAAATCGAATAAAAATAGCTGAATTCGCAGTAATTTTAATAATAATTTAATTAATTTAATGGGTCTTCAGTTCCAGCATCTTCGGAGTCTCCATCTGCAGGTTTGAGTGCCATCACCCAACCCAAAGTGGGCTGAACCGTTAGACCGTCCTCCTTCACCGCAGCGCCCAGATGCCCGGCAAACATGACACTACTGTGCTCAACCCCATTATCATCAATTTTAACATCCACTTCAACTATTCCAGATGGAATTTCATCAGTCTCTAGTCGCAGCCACTTTTTCTCTGAGCTGCTCAACTCTTCCGGACCAAATATAAGTCGTGTATGATTGGTCTCTGCATAAAAATGATGTTTATTTTAGTTATCAAGACTCAAACGGAAATAGTTAAAAGTAAAATTAATAACAAATCAATATTTCCCTTACCACGCCAGTTTCCATCTTTGTCAAAGACACAGAATGCTGTTATCCAACCAGAGATGTAGCTTGGACCGGAACCGCCTGG
>JAQFYG010004641.1:0-10803 GCA_034694325.1 Entomobrya corticalis | reverse complement strand
ATCAAAATCGGTTGAAGCGTTCTTGAGTTATCGCGCGGACAGACGGACAGACGGACGGACAGACAGACAGACAGACAGACATTTTCGCTCCCACCATGTATTTGTAGTAAGTAACAGTACCTGTCACTTAATAATGAAAATACTGTGGATTGGCATGTCGGAATTATTTTAAACCAATCTTTTTAATTTTTAAGTAACAATATCTTACCGTTTATATCTCTAAGGAGCACTTCAAGTTTGGACGTGTGCAAGTAAAAAGCATAAATGAGAAATAAATGTATATATTTAAGCAATTTCTGGAGGTTGGAGGAACTAGTGGGTGTTAATAACTAATATAAACACGTGAAAGCAATCTGATGGGTAGTGTGGGCGGTGTGGGTTATTTTCTTTCCCAACACATCTTGTTATTTGATACGGGGTAATCAGATAACAGAAATATAAGGTTATTATTATTATCATTATCATTATTAAGCTTTATTGAAAAATCATTAAAACTGATACATGAGATATATAAATCAAGATCCGTAAGAGTGAATGTTCAAACAAGCAAAAAGTAAATGGTTGCAGGTAGTTTATTTTGAATAGTAGGAATTATGATAATAAGTTTAGGAAAGTATATACATTGTGTAGGTTTTTCCAGTTATCAAAAAAACCACTACGTTAGATTTAACACCAATGAACTTCCCAGTATTCGAAATTTCTGGAAGATAAAAAGATGCTCTGAAGCCAATATTCAATTTAACTAATGGGAAATGTACATTGTCCAAAATACAGGCGCTTTTTCCCGTTTTCTTTGAGACTTGATGTAAGCAACTGAGATTTTCGAGGCAAAGGATATGTGTTGTTTTCATTGAAACAAGGATGTAGCCACAACGACAAGTAAATTATTGGTACGGACAATGCACTTAACAGCTGTGCTTTTCTCATGATATTTTATTTTTCCTTTTCAGTAACATTTCTATGAAAGCATTACTTAGATTTTCTTTTAACGTAAAGACAAGTAGTCGAAGCTGACAACAAAAAAACCATCAGTAAGAAAGGATTCGACTTTTGCTTTATATATAAATGTTACGTTACATATTATGTATATATATTTACATATAAAAAATAACAGATTTTATGAGGGCCTTGCAAAGATGCGCATAGCACTCAGAATGCTTAGAACTAAGGTATACGCTTTGAGTTTGAATGTAATTATCGTAGCTTTTTTTCTATGCTCCAATGAAAATTTGAAAGGAACAATGCACTTTATATTTACAAGCAGACTAGTTTTCTGTTTATTTTTTTATCTATGTCTCTAATTGATAAAATTAATGGTAAAATGGAAATATAGGAACAAACCTTGACTATTTATTACGAAAAATCAATTTCACGAAATCTGAAACTAGACAGGCAGTAAATCTAATGGAGCAATTATATATTAAAGCTTCTAATATATTGCAGCATATAATAATTTTACAATCGTTCTACAAACTATCAATAGAAATTCTACCAATTTAGACCAGTTGTCGGATGGTATCATAGACAAAATCATAGTAACAGCAATGTCAGAGGTTTATATATAAAGCTCTGTGCCTCCTGCTGGAACACACATTGCACATTATAACAGAGAATTAAATTTACAACATTATCGTAATATAGCACCTTCTTTACCCAACACCAAACAAATACACAAAATTTGACAGCATACTTTCTACTGAAAACACTGTTACACTAGCACTAATACAACTTAATCAGAATTACATAAATATAGTGAACACTAACGTCTTAAACATTTTGTTCTACCATTTCAGTTGATTCCTGTTGAATTCTAGAAACTCTACTACAAAACCTTTTTCGAAATTCGTTTTTAAAGTTATCACTGTAAATTCCATAAATAAATGGATTGCAACAAGAGTTACTCATAGCTAGCCAATGACAAGCAAACCAGATCATGTTGATATGAGAAAACTCATTGATCGATGGAAAGAAAGTAGAGAGAAAGTTGTAAGTTTGATACGGAAGCCAACATGAACCAAACATTAAAACCACAAGAGCAAACATTTTTGTCACTTTCTTCTTCTTTTTCAAAAGCTGCTCGTCTCGAGACTTATCTTCATTTCCTGGTGTTTGATGACGCCATAGTTCATGTCCCATGCGAGCATATGCAGCTGTTATGATAAAAAGAGGAAGAAAATATTGCAGAATCACCACAAATTGGTTGTAGTATAGGCGAATGTTATCAGGCAAGTCATCTGGTTTGCAGTGAAAAATTATGTTGCCATAGCTTTGCCGGTAGTCGATCCTGCAAATGTAATATAAAGTTACTCGTGAATAGGGTATATTTTGTCAATATTTTAATTATAGCGTTGGCTTTATGTCTGTACCTCATAGAATCAAATAAAATAATCTCTTAATCTTGACAAACCTAACAGCATATTTTTAGTTAAGCCTATTAGTGCGATATAGCTGGCGGCAGTATTTACCATTACCACAAATTAGAAAGAATAAGCTTTTCAAAATTTGGAGAAGCTTAAAAATACGCAACCACTCGCTCAACTGATTTTGTTATGACGTGCCTCGTAAAACTCCTTTTCGAAGGAAATGTTACTTGTAAAGCTGAAAAAAGTGGTAAAATACATTTTAGCCTCTCTATAATTGCCCCCAAAAATGGAAATAAAAATTAGGCAACTATACAGAAGGCATTTACTATTATAAGAGATTCTTTGTTTATAATTTGGTGATAAAATTATGACGAGGTATAACTTAATATTGCATATAGATAAACATTTCTTTGTCTCTGAAAATAATAGAGGCTGAGAAACGATTAGCAATTATATTGAGGTGCAATTATATCGAAGGTAATTATAGACGGACTGCAGTGCATGCAGTAATTATGATGGGTTTTATTTTTCCTCAGCTGTAGAAAAATCTTAATTTAGTCTACGCCGTTCACATAACAACTGACTAGCACTCTTTTATCACTGTACTGTGGTGTTAATTATATCATTTTATAGAAAAAGGTCTCTTTTATTTTTCTAATAATATCGTCGTCGCTGGAATCTAACATCAATTTCACTTTTTTAGGCAACTGTCTCAAAATGCCCCTGACTTTAAATATATTACAAATCACAAGTAAATTGTAACCTGTAGTCAAACGCAGTGGGAACAGCAACGAGCCCGCACAAAATCCACATCAAGCCCAATATACAAGCAGCACATCTTCTGGTAATTGGTGGTTTAAATGGCGACATTATTCCATGGTATCGATGCAATGCCACTGCAGACAGAGTCCAAACGCTTAAGTTTACACTTAGAACCTGAACACAAAAACAGCAAATCAAATATTGGAAAATTCGCAAAATATTTGCTATATAATTTAATAAAACCAAAATCAAATATTACTTGCGCAAATGGACAAATCTGACATAGAATAAATGGCAAGTCCCATCGTTGATACAACGCAGCCTGAAAATGAAATGGGACGATAACGACAGCCATAATAATATCCGCAAACGCCAGGTTGCAAATAAACATGTTTGTCACGGTCCACATTTTTTTGTTGAACTTAAGAGAAAAATGTAAAACACACACTTAAATTTTTTACCTGCGCCCAATATAAATTTTAACTGAACGTTACACATAAAATTTGATGTAAAAACTTACCAACACCAACCAAAGCACCATCAGATTTCCAAAGAAGGCAATAAAGCAAATTGCCCCGTACAGTGTATACAGTAATATCACAACGTGTAAAGGAGGTTGATAAAGAACTGATTCTTTAGATAACCAAAAATTTAGGAAGCTGTCAATTGTACTAATATTTATAGCAGTAAGGTTCACCTTCGAAAAATTAAAAAAGGATGGTTGACTGTACACTTTCTCCATATTTATATTTTTAAACTTTTGCTCACAAAAACACTCAATCACAAATCACAATTATCATTTGACAAAACCAACTCGTGTACATTTAAGTCGATGTCTTATTTTACATATTTGTGAAAATCTGTTATACGATCTTTAATAAGTAAAAAATAAGAGACTTTTTAAAACTGTAAAGTGTTTCATACATGCACATTAAAAAGCGTGGATCTTTCCTTCGCCAGTTCTCGAGACAAACTGAGTCAATATCTAGAGCAGCGTTTGTTTTTTGTAAAGAAGATGGTTCGGGATAAACTTTGAGCTTAGTGAAAGTAGGAAACCTGAGTAGTCGTTTTTTTTGCTTTCTCCTATATGCCCAGACATATCATTTTACCCCTTTGTTGCCTGCTTTGATTACATTTTGTGAAATCTTTTGGTCTTGGTCTTGCTTGATAAAAGCGTGGGCGATGCGAAGTGTTCTTGTGCTCATGCTTATTATTTTTTGGGGAGATAAGATCAGCCCCAAGGTAAAGGAGAGTAATCCAAACAAAAACATTCAAACTATAGTTTTAAAGATAAGATTGCTTCTGAAGCCTTACTTGTACTTATATCGCATATTATGCACCAACATGCTCGTAAAATTGCTTAATTTATTCATATGTTTATGATGAATTGTTAGATCAATATATTTTAGTCTTATAAAATACTTTGTTGTCCCATCATTTCAAGGTTCCACAAAATTCAACACCAGAGATAAATTTATTTGTATATAATTTGTTTTCATCTTTTCTCTGAAATCAAGGAAATTGGGTCGACAAACGATAAAAAAAGAAGTGTTTAATTAAACATTCTTTTTCGTTTTTAGCGTTTCATGAAAATATCTCCCAAAGAAGTTTTGGTGCGTAGTAGATTGAAATGTGTGATAAAAATTCCAGGGATTGAATATATAAGTTTCCATATTTCTTAATAATTATTTTTTTTATTTATGATTTTTTGGTCTGCTCTAGCAGGCGAATGGTTTTTTAGCATTGATCTGCAAATTTCAACGGTAAACTGAGATGAGATAAGATCTCATTATAAATTGCAAGAGAAAGCTGATCAAAACAAGACTGTTTCATAGAAATTTCCTTGCACTTATGATGTAGCCACGTGCAACGCATGATTTTTCCATAGACGTTCAGTTTCGTGGAATAAGAATGTGACATTTTTTCACAAGGTTTTAAGATAATACTTCAAATGCCAACTAATTAAGCATTTAAACATATTTTTCGCTTTAAAAAATTTGTCAGAGTTAGTGTTGTATTTTTAATGATATTTTTATTGTGTAGTTTAAAAAAAATGAGTGGCTAAACTTTTAATTACTTGATTTTGTTTGTAGAATACTGCGCTTTATGTCATGAAACTTAATGTAAAATGGATGTGACATCGCAGAAGTACACGTACCTTCCATTTATAAAACGAAATTACTTTACTTCAACTTTTAAATAATTTTAAATATCAATAGTCAAGATATAAAGATACAAGTGTGCCATATTTTTCAGAATGCAGGAAGAAAAGTGAGTTCTTCTGCACAAATACTGAAGTTATATGTATAAATTTCAAAACAAACCTAGTCAAAATGTTCAGTATAAAACACATGCAAATCCCAAAGATAGGTGAAAAATGGGAACATACGACGTATTTACCTTGCTGCATATGAACAGTTAATTAACAAAGAAGAAATGCGAAGGAACTTTCAAATTTTTAATTATAATAAAAAACTCATACGCAGTTCCGTATGTTGGTTTTTTATTTGGGCACTCAGCTATTATTAACATTTTCTGTTTAGTATGCGGTAACAAAAGCATACCGTGGCATTTTAAAAATAAAAACGTAACATGCGTATGTTAGAGATTATCTTTCGGGCGCAAGGTATTTGCGAATGGATATCTAAAAATGTAAAAAACGTGTAAAGTAAGGATGCCGATACACCAAAAAAGGCAGAGAGAGGTAATTGAAAAGACAGGAACCGGTTAAAAATTGCTGCTTGTTACCAACTTCAGTCGAAAAAGTTGACTGAGAATTTTGTCGTTGTCATTCCAGAAAGAGTGCCCTATAATAAAAGTTAATGGCTGAAAAAAAAATGTTTTAATGTTATATGGTGAATATTTATATGAAATGTATTTATTCGGAGACCAACGTTTTCAGAAATTTTTACTAAATTGTTTATATTGCGTGAAGCGAATTATTGAGGATGAACGACGAAAATTTCATCAAATGAACCTTATAACCTTCATTTTTTGTTTTAAAAGTAAATGTTTGTAAAGATATTTTGTTTTATTTAACCACAGCGTTAAAAACAGCAACATGTTGGCGAATGCACCATGTGTTTTGAACGAACTTATTATTGATTATCAAGGCATTTGAAAATTACGTATGGCAAATAATTCTCCAAATTTCAATTCAATTAAATAAAGCTTTAAAGATAGGATGTTAAGAAATAAATAAGGTGCCTGCTAATATTTTTCCTTGCATTCAGTCAAAAAGAGTCTGCGAAAAGAATATAGAATATATTCATTTCTGTCAACTTTACTCCCAAATTATTTTTTTCAGACAATAAAAAGTATTTCTGCGACGTTTTACATCAAGTAAAAAGTAATTTAAAAAGACCAATACCAGCAAACTCTAGACAGTTTCTACAAAAAGAGCTGCCAAGACAACTAATAAAACAAAATTGAGATTGCTCGCTTTTTTGCCGTTGGGGAATATATTCTTCTAAAAATAGCATTTTTCAATACAATACAGAATAGTAGTCCAATACAGAATATAAGACTCATTTTTCATGTTAATACATTTTGTGCTGTAAAACGAAATGATATAAAATTGATTAATCGTCTTTTGTATCGAGTAGTCAAGGTAAAATATCATTGAAACAAATTACCAACAATTTTTAAATTACGAAATTAGATGCACGCTGATGATTAGCTGTTAGCCATTTGATATTTTTTAGTTGATCCCAAAACACCTGGTTATAGTATCTTAATATCATTTGAGCTCCAAACTGAAGACGGGAATGTGAATTCTAGAGCAAAACACACATCAAGATATATGACCGCAAAGTTAAAACCGGTTTTCATTTTCAAAAACCGGTTTTTGGATTCAAAAACCGGTTTTGATCAAAAAAAAGAAAAATATTTTGGCTACAACCTCCAGCACAGAGAATGCAACCCGCAGCATGGGGTCTTTTAATCCTGGTTTTGAAATAACATAATTCAAAAAGCACAAAAATTCTAATACTTGAACTAAAATGTCTTCTGTAAATATTTTCCATAACATTTTCAATTCTTTCGCAAAACAACAATGTACTTTAAATTCACAAACGCAAATATATAGGGTCACTATGTACCTCTGGTATAAAAACCAGAGAGGTACTCGCACACGTGTTTGAGAAACAAAATAAAGTTGAGTTATTGCTAGTTTACCTTTGAAAATAACATTGGATCGGTTTTCCATGCTTCGAGCGGTAATCATTCGTTAAACGTTTTTGTAAAATAGATAAGGTCACTATGTACCTCTGGTATAAAACCCAGAGGGGTAATCGCCCAAGTTTTGGAGAAATAAAATAAAGTTGAGTCAATGGTAATTTACCTTTGAAAATAACATGGGTTTTCATTGTTTAAAACTGGGCAGCATGTTGTAAAATGATCTTTTTAGAAACGTTTGTGAATTTAAAGTACATTGTTGTTTTGCGAAAGAATTGAAAATATTATGGAAAATGTTTACAGAAGACATTTTAGTTCAAGTATTAGAATTTTTGTGCTTTTTGAATTATGTTATTTCAAAACCAGGATTAAAAGACCCCATGCTGCGGGTTGCATTCTCTGTGCTGGAGGTTGTAGCCAAAATATTATTCTCTATTTTGATCAAAACCGGTTTTTGAAAGTGAAAACCGATTTTAACTTTACAGTCATTCAAGATATTGTCTTTAAAAAACCACCACAACGTATGATTCTGTTCGTATTCTTATGTCCTTAATACTTAATTTCTGTTTTCACATGTTCACCCATGCAAAGTACTTAAAATTAGTGACTGGTTGCAATACAAAATAAATGCCTTTTATATTTGACAATGACAATGGTATTGTATAATTACAATTATAAAATATTCTTTCGTATCATCTAATAATGAAATGAAATGAAAATAATGAAAGTTTTTTCCTTCTGTAAAGTTTCTTAATACGACAGAATATGGGAAGTTTTCATAAGATACCAATTGTTGTTATGAAAGGAAAGGAAGTTGCATGGAAGTTTAACAACATGAAATATTGTAACAAAGAAAACACGTCTTTACCTCTTCGTATATTAAAGATTCTAACCGTAATAGAATAAGTGGTAATACTGGTGTGGGCTGTAATTAGGACTCAATTGTATAAATGGAAATGGATTACGAATTTCATGATATTTTTTTTGGGCGCCAAACGTATCTCTACTGCTTTAATCTGTTTCTTAATAAGTTCTGGTGTAATCTTGTATGACACCTACATCATCAATTATATAGCCATAAATACCTACTGGGTTCAATATTACGTTCTCAATACCAATAGCAGTTTTTAAAAAGCTTTATACTGTAGTATAAAGTTTGTTTTGAAACGCTTTGTTCACCTACGTTAATTTACGCCTACGAGCATAATATCGGTTAAACAAAAACTCGCGTCAAATAGCTGCTTTTGATTTTAAATTTACTGCTTTTCTTAAAAAAACAAGGAAATAAAAATATATTTTCTTACAATGCCTAGCCTACATTCTAACCCTTAATAAAAATGCCGATAATATCCACAGGAAATTCTAACCAACTTGTCTATAATTATGTAATAGAATATATGAAACAGGTTTTTCTTTTAAAAAGTTTTGCTCAAATGGAGTTTAACGCTGTTTCCTCCTGATGGTATTTTCCAATCTTTTGATGAAAATTAGCTGCATAAAAAATGCATGGATAATAATACGCGTACCGTCATAAGTGCTTTCATATATAATATCGTTTTCAACAAGGCAAGAAATAATATATATTTTTCAACAGCTGTTTTCTTTTCAACTGGTTATAAATTAATGTTATTTTTTGGATTGTTTTGGAGCAAGGAGTGCCTGAACATTTTTGATGCAATATCGCTTTTAAAACGTAGAATATTGTTTGGATACATAAAGTAGTAGGACATGCCCTTAAAACAAATTAATTCATGATAATTCACAAATAGAATTTAAATTATAGAACGAGAGCTCATATCTCATTTTGTTTGAAAACGTAGGTTAAGTACATTATCGTTTTACGATTTAAAATACCATAAAAAATGCATTACATGTTATTTCAAAATGCAATCTACTCGTAAAGCAAGGTAACTAGATGTGACAGAAGCTAAGTAGCCGTGCATCGTATTGGTTTAAAGAAACCGTGGAAGTTTGTTCACTGCGACAAGATAAAAGAAAACAAATGTAATAAAACCAAGCACAGTTACTTCTCAGTTGTTGCAAAGCCTTTGTAATGGAAAGAATCTTTGAAAATGCTTAAAAGCCTCTCTTTGAAGAGAGTTGTCCCATAATTTCTTTTTTCAAACAGTCTTACCATTTGCGTGTTACGTTAAAGCTCAGCATTTTTACGTTAAATTATATTAGGGTAGGCATAAATAACCTGTTTTAAGCCAATATAAATCTTGAAAGGAGCAGGGATGGCAATTTTGAGCGAATGCTTAAATCTTACTTCAAATATTAATCTTTTCATTTAAGAATATAACGTGCATCTAAATTGCATGGAAAATCCTATAGTTTAATCTATTTAAGCTATCCATGAGCATTTGATCCGTTCTAATAATGTATTTTATAAAAACATTTTGTACTCCTAATGACGTAACACCCAATAGATTATCGGTAACCATTTCCAGGTTGAAAGTAATTTTTTCTAGAAAACTATCCATTCATAAGTGGAATCAATGGTATGTTTCCATTTCTCCGATACAAAATACTTGTGAAAGCCTTTATTTCAGTAAATTTAATTAGTGTTTGCTAGTGTAAGTTGGCTAAACAAATATATAAAATTTAAACATTAACTTTAAAAGATTTAAGTGAAAATAAATAACACTCCTCTTCAGGAATACATTAGAGTATTTAATAACTTGGTGTAGTTTCGTCTATAATTTACCATATAAAACGCTTAAAACTGACAACAAACAAAAAATGTGTTGCTGCACTTAATGGAAGATATTTTTATTTGAAAAATGTGGATACTTTTTCATGCGTTTTAATAACAGATGCATTAAATATGTCCCATATATTTTCTATTTGTTTAGGTTTTACTAAAAGTTGATTAACCAAGTTCAGTAAAGAAAGCGGTAGGTGGGATACCTGTAAAAGGGATCCATCGATATACTGGGGCAGAGATAGAAATCTTTTCACGTCTCATATCAACAAACAGTCACCTGATTCATACTAAAATATGTTGCAGACGGCAACTGGAAGAAAACTCAGCTCGTAGAAATACGTTCAAAAGTATTTTGGTGCAGGAATTATGCCAGTCAGTTTTAATGATCAAAGTCTTCCTATGCTTTGTATTTTGTTGCGAGATGCATCAAAGAAGGGAATTATGCGTCATAGCCTTCTTTGAAAATAATGTGATCTTCATTCTAGAAAGTTTATTTCCCATTGAAAAGAATCTTATAGACATTGCATTTAGTAAAGATTATGTACTTTTGTTATTTACGTACATAACGGTTAGTTTCGACGTTTTATTAAATTTCTTCCTGAATTCCTGTCTTCTAATGCTTGTTTCATCTGTTTAAGCAGACCTTATTGATGTTTAATCTTTATCAAATATAATCATTATGAAAAATTAATTTTAAAAGTTTTTTTCTACTTCGTAGCCAGAGTTGCTGGGAATTTAGGTCCCCGGGGGACCTGATGATAAATATTATTCAAAACTATAGATACGCCATTAAAA
>JAQFYG010004640.1:0-10805 GCA_034694325.1 Entomobrya corticalis | reverse complement strand
TACTCCATTTTTGATAAGTAGTAAGAATATACTAATAGAATTTGATATTGTAACATTCAGGTCCAGGCCTTGCCTATAGCTCGTGGAGTTACTCAATTTGCTTTCATTTCACAACAATCACATATTAGTTTTTTCAAAAATTTTGACGTGATCAATCTCCCTCGGTATTTTTAACAAAATTACTGATTTGCAATTCCAATATTTTTTGTATTCTCTAAAAATTCAACTGTTACGAAACAAAGGGCAAGGAATATAATTCAAAACGGCAGCAGCAGCACGTCACACGTAGCACATTGTATTCAAATGAAAAGTTATACAATGGATGAATGTAGATGCAACAAGTAAAATAGTGCGTTATGCTAAACGACACGGCGAATATCAAATGAAAGTGAAACAGGTGAATGTCTTCTCTGTCATCCTATAAGATAATGATTATAAACTGTCCTGTGAGAACTTCAAAACACATTGTCTTCAACAGCCATGTACTGCAACTCATAATAAATTTTAACGTTACGCTGTTAGTTAATACGGCAATATGTTCAGCTTCACTTCAACAGTCAGCAACAATGCGAAAAAAATAACGCAGCGTACGCAATGCAATATAGCGATAATATCAAAATAATTTTAACTTCTCTCACATTGCGTTTCTAGTATTTACTACTAGGAATATCAGTTATATCAGCGTCATCATCATCATCATCAGTATAAGCTAGGATGATCATTTATGCTTATGGTTTTGTAGCAAGCACAGATTTTAAAATATAACGCCGCAAGAGATATAGCATGCAGCGCTGTCAGTTTAGTTGTGGTGCTATATAGGCATAGTAAAGGTTCGCTATAAGCGTTACATGTGGCCAGATTGAAATTGAAAGTGAGTACTTGAGGTGGTCGAAATATAAATCCAGCTATTTCATATTTTAGCATGCGTTTTTAGAGTTGTGTAATAACATGTGCGTGAATGTTCCATAAATTTATATATCTAGTTATAATTTTTAATGATGATTACAACATGTCGATGGTCAGTTTCCAACGTATATAGACAAAGTTGTAAAATATGATTATCGCTTCAACATTGTTTTAAGATTTGGTCCTTTTTTAGCATTAAAACTCTTATATCATTCATCATTCATTAAAGTATATCGCGATAAGGTATAATAATATTTAAGTAGTTATTATCGCTAAAACGTGCGTTTAGTAACGGCAAAGTGGGCGTAGAGGGCAAACATAAGAACTAAAAATGCAGTGAATATGGAGGCTGTGGTAAAAATGGCTACTAGCTTGAAATTAACTGATCGTATCAGCAACATGAGCAAGTAATACAAATACACAACATCTAATCATCTAATTGCAAGGAGTTACATGTAGTAATTTTATCAACGGAAGAAACTAAAAAAATGCGTTAAATGGGTTTGAACGAAGAGGTGACCATTATAAAAATTGATTAAAGGCATTTATTCAAATTCTAGCAACAAAGGGTATTTTAATGCATGTCACTGAAATTAAAAGCCAAAAAGGGAAAAAAGGCAGTTGAGGTTGAGATTTTTACACAATCTTCTGTGTTTTTTATTCCTGTTCTTAAATGGGATAAAGGAAGAAAAACAAAAAATGGGGGATCTCCTCCTGTGCTAAATAGTTCTGCAATCTATGCAAAGTTGAAAGTTAAATAAATAGCTGAACTATCAAAATATAGTATATGTATTACATTCATCAGCATTGTTAACTTTGTTCTGACTGACTGGCTGGGATGCTTTTTGGCCATATCATTAAATAGGTTAGCAGTCACAAAATAAATATTGCGTTATAAATGAAGTGTGAGTCATGTACAGGTGCTAGGAAAGGCTCTTAAAGACGCTCAGCGTGTAAACTAAATGTACAAACTTATTTTCAAGTTTTTTTGCTTCCTGCTTTTGAACGATAATGTTTACATGCTTGATGCAGGACACAGCAGTACAGCAGCTATATTTTGTCTTTTAGCTTTGGGCTAAACGCTAAACAATCGAAGGGAAGACGCTAATGCCATGGCTAAAATAAATATCAAACAGAGATAAATGGGGATGAAAGGATGACCATTTCACATTTGCTTTAGTAGTTGTAACGTTTTTTTGTAAAAAGATATTGCCTATAGTCGATGATGTGGGGATAGGCCGGGCGGTTTTATTGTCTTTAGTCTATATAGTACTACCACTTTTGCCGATACCACAGAGTCTATAATATACCAATCTTCAATGCATAGTAGTTCATGCAAGTGACAAAAATGTGTGATATGACGCAATGCACTTTTGGTCATTATACATCTTTTGTCCCGTTTTTCTGGTATTGCACATAGAAGTTAGATTGTTCCTTTTACATTGCCTTTTATATCCAATTGTGTTATTTTCTAATTACTACAGTGCAAATAATAGGTATGAAGGTTAGTTGAAGTCATCATTCCTTTGAGTAGCGAGAAATAGAAGAAAATAGTTGAATTCTCTGGTCTAAATAAGAAATTGGGTGAGATAAATAATGATTGCCAATTTTACCTCTATTTTTTGAATCTTCGTGCAAAAAGCATTCTTGTTAAATTACACGTAAATAATCCTTTGGTACATGCACGAATTTGGAAAAGATCTGAAAAATGTCTCTTTTACTCTTTAATTCTTATTTTTGTACATCTATTATATTTTTAGATTTTTGTGGTTAATAAAATATAGTTCATAGCCGCCCTTTAAAGATCGTTGACCTGCAGTATCAGTAATGGTATGGTCGTGTGGTATGTGATTATTCGAAAATGGGCGAATCGATCGATTATTCTGATGCATCACCGTTTGCCGGTTGACAGGTAATTACTATTTTTAACAACAACTATATACAAAAAGCAGAAAGCAGGCACCCTGCCATAAACAACTTGCGTGCGACTCATTAACATTGACGGATTCCTTACTACAAATGCATCAGTCGACATTCGACGAGCTATGCGGAATTGTAGCGATTGATTGGAGGAGAAAAATGCATGGTGCATTGTATGTTTTATTGCACAATTTTTCACACAGTTATCAAGATGAAAGATGCGAATTTGATCTGAAATAGTGTCTAAATAGTTGCACCAACTTTCTGGGGATTTAGTTGCACAACAAAACGTTTCTTTATGTTGATCGTAAGACAATTTGACTCCAATTTGATAATGATGGCTTTAAACTAACGGTGCAAACTTTTGTTTGAAATAATAATAAATAGTGTTGCAATATTATCAAAGTTTACAGTATTTGCTACATTTACTTTAAAATAGATAAAGTGCAGACAATGACTGATGTCAGTTAGGAATATTTTAAAACAAAAGACAGCAGAAAGAAACACATTAATGAATTCTACTTGACAGCATGCCACTTCCTTCTAAAAGTACCATGTAATGTTTTGAATAATATGTTTCTCCATTGTTCGGTTTCATTCAATTTAAAAAGGAGTAGTAGCAATTTAGTTTCCTAGCTTTTGGAATCCAATGATATAGTTGCCGGTGGGCGGTGTGTGAAATAGGAAACATGTTGACGTATTTGTAGATTACTTTTATTTTTTTAAATTGGAAAATAGGGTATCGATTTAAATGCACTGGTCTTTTAACAACTTAACTGCTTATTGTGAACCCAAGTTGAATGTTGCAAATATTCATAATACAAGTCACAAGTCGATTTATACTTGGAGAAATTTACGCATCATCATATTATATCTTCATAACAAATAACCCATTATTCCGTTGACAAGTTCAATGCACATGTTGTCCAAAATCAAAAGATGGGGCATCGTTAAAGTTAATTAACTTGAATTTTATACCGTTATACTCATTAACTCATTTTGTTCATTTTATTTACTTATAAAGTCACAATTCCTAACTTCACAAGCATATATCTAACATCTGTCTCAAAATTGTTTATAATATTTAGGTTTATCATCTTTAAATGATGCCAATTACCTACATTATATTTACGTATTTTAAAGCATTTACAACCTCATATCTCAAGGGAACAGTCATACGTGTTGAGCATATAAATTAAAACATTCATTCATATTGAATGTAAAGAGAATATTGCAGTCATTGCAGTACAACCTAGTTATCAAATAACATAACACCTAACCAAAAGGGTAAACAAATGGCCATTTTCAAACATTTAAAAATTAAAATATCACATCAGCTTAAATTAAAATTAGAGATTAAACACAACCATTTTGTGCTCATTTTAATATTAAATTCCTGTAACTAATATTAATATGTAAATGTGTTGTACACTAACAGTGGGTTGAACATGTAAAAAAGCTGAATGTTTTTTACATTAGGCTTCTTCTTTCTAAAAATTTGTTATTTTTATATTTATCCTGACGTTAGCGAATGATTTCATTTGTCTGACTATCGACAGCGTTTCGCCACGTTTTCAATACGAAATGAGCTCCCTTTTCCCCAACCATGATGGCTGAAAAGAAATTAAATTAATTGTAATTATAACATTTTATATAAATGGTAAAACACCTTGCATTGAAGCAATAAATAGAGATAAAATACATTTTATGTGTACCTGGGTAATTTGTATTACTAATTGGCACTTTTGGCAGCACTGACGCATCAATGACTCGCAGTCTTTTCGTTCCCAACACCTTCAGTTCTGTGTCGACAACAGCATCTTTGGAGTCCTTTCTTCCCATTGAGCAAGGTCCAACAATGTGATGAAGAGTTAGGGAGTATTGCCGGATAAAGCACTCCCAATAAGCATCACTGCGGAATGTCACGCTTTCACAGCCTGGAAATACGGAATCTGTGAAACGAGCGCCTATGCTTTGGAACGTTGTCGTGTTCTCGACAAGATTTACAGCCATTTTCACACCTAAAAGGCACAGAATCGATTTTTAAATATTAAATGCTAAAGCGTGCAAAACTTAAAGGATAATAAAATAAAGAATAAATCTATCATACCTTCAATGAGTGTCTTTATATCATAATCATTATCCAAATACTTTGGATCAATCAAGAACTCATCGGAAAATCTTGATCCACTCAACTTCATGGTTCCAACAGCTTTAGGTCTTGCCAGCGACACAATAATTTGGAACGAATCTTTTCCCTTATCAGCCTCAAAATATTTTTTCATAACATCCGGTCTCACATGAAAACCATGAGCCATATCTTGATCCATTCTGGAGTAGACGCCATTGCCCAAAAAGATGTACTGAATATCGGGCCAGTCGCCTTCCCCAGCTTGTTTAGCCATGGGTGTGGAAACAAATCCAACTGCAGAGGTTCCCGAAGACGACAATTCTCCAACTCCCTTTTGTGTATAATCCACAAATGACTGGGAATTGATATCTCGATCGAAAAGCATAGACACTGGTTGGTCAATTACAAAAGGGCCGAGATAAGTAGAAATGTGATCTTGCAAATTCATCCCCACAGGGAGGTCAACTTTGGGTCGCACTCCAACAGAGTTCAAATGGTCTTTTGGTCCTATTCCGGATATTAAAAGTAACTTAGGTGAACCGATCGAACCCGCAGATAAGATCACTTCCTTGTTCGCGTATGCCACTTTGCGAATTCCATGTCTTTATGGACATCAAAATAGGAACATTTACTTTTAATGCTAACTAAGCTTTAATTTAATGAATGAGTGCTACTCACCTTTCGTATTCAACACCGTATGCCTCATTATCTTGACCTCTCAACAAGACCTTTAAAAATTGTCATCATCATTGGTAAGTCATAGAGTGTCAAATGGAAACATATACTTAACTGTAAATAATCTTTGATATGAACTAACCTTTGTCACGAGTGAGTATTTGTATATCGTAAGACTAGACCTGGATGTAATAGGCTCAATAAAGGCCTTGAAGGTACTAACACGACGTCCATCCTTGATAGGATAGTAAATTTCTGAAAATCCTAAAATATGAGTTGACGAAAAAATACATATTATTTTCTTTATACATTCATCGATAAACTGTCAATGTCATTGCATGCCAATGTGATAGTTTTAAAACACGCAAGGGAAATTGAAAGCTTATTTAAGGATTCAAGCGCTAATGCGTGTACACGACCTGACACCAAGACTCTTCTTTTGCATTTTTTAAATGTTTGGGAATTGAGAAGGTATTTTGACGAGATAATATATGCTCAACAGATTATGTGAGATGTATTAGTTAGCTTCAAGCGCGCATGCAAATAAGCAAAGATTACAAAAAATAGTTTATAGCTAAGCTGTTATCATCATCATAATCGTAATATGAGCATGCCTTCGTCAAATCGAGCATTTAAATCCGTTCTGGGATAGCCAAGCTCCTGTCCAGCTCGCACAAAATACTCCCCCATTCCCAGGTACGGGGGCAAAGAAACCCGCATATCTCCTCCGTGTCCGTGATACCTTTCTAGAAAGGAGATGTCGCATAAAACAAAACAGATTATAGAAAAAGAAGTTAAATATAAATTACTAAATTATAACAAATAATTTTTCCATACCATCGTCCCACTCGCCATGATAATCTTCAACACTTTTGAAATGCTTCAGACAACCATCAAAACTCCATTCATTGTCTCCAGTCAAATTAGCAATGTAGTCGTAATCTTTCTGATGACCTCTTAGATGAATGAGAAAGTTGATATTGCTGGTACCTCCCAAAGCTTTCCCTGCTGACCAACCGGATCTCTGAAAATTTATTATAAAATCATTGAAATTGAAACCTACTATTATGGTTTTAATCATTTTATCATTTAATGTAAAAAAGTGCATTCTTCTGACCTTATCTGGCAATGCAAAACAACTGTGCTTTTGAGGCACGGTTTTGTACATAAAATCATGGGACGGATAGTTCAACATTAAGAATGAAAGCGATGGCACAGCCATTAAAGGATTGGGCTCTCCGCCGGCATCCAGCAAGAGGACATCGTAATGCTCGGACAACCTGTTTGCCACTACAGCGCCAGCTGAACCACCTCCAACTAATAACGTTTAAAATTCAAATGCATTTTAAAATCATTATATTTTAGCATTAATATTATGAGCTTTTTGCTGTACACAAGTCGGAATCATATGGCACCTCTTCCTCTAGTTCCGTGCCACGCGCATTGACAATTTATAAGTACTCATTCATCTTTTGTTTACCATCATTAACATTATTGTCATTGACGTGCTGAGGTTAAAAGTTATGTCAATTAAAAGTAAATAACTGCTCTTCGACCATCATCATATCATCATTGTCATAAGTAAAATTAGAGGAATTAAAGCAGTTATGATGACCACTGCACATCCCATCTCAAGAAATGTCATTGGAAGTAACCAATTTGAAAAAAATACGATCAAAAGCAAACAATGCCCTGTTGAAAATTCATTTCATCTCTACAAGTCTTCAAATTTGGAGTTCTTGTAGCCACAGGGTTGAGGTTTGCCATTGTCAAGATTATTTGCAGGGCCAGCAGCACAAATACAGGTACAGCGCTATATGATTTATAGTTCATTCATTCGATGTAACATAAAACCAAACACACGCGCTGCATATTTTACAAAGATCATTTTGGAACTTTGATCTTTCCTCTTATCTAAAGCCCATTGAGAGACAGTAAAAACAATAACATAGAGTTTGATAAAAAAGGCATTTGTTGGGTTCGTGTGTACATAATTGTCCATAGCGAATGTTAACAAGTTTTACTACACCAACCGGTACTTTTCATGCGTCTGATGACCAAAACTACGTTTGAATCAAATAAACAAAAATTTCCAAGTTCAATTATTTTGATCTTGGGAACACGCCAAACATTCCATCTCATAAACGTACACAAAGTGACATTTTAGTGGTTGCTCCAGCTTGAGCTGAACTTGTTATCCTCAAAAATTAAAGGCTGTTGATGATGATGTAGCAGTGGAGATTTTCCAAAAAACTGCTCCAAAGTCCTCAAAAACGGCTACTTCTTCTATTTTTGTCCACTGTTAACTGTAAATGCTCACCTTCTTCTCCTTGTTAATAGTTGTTACGTGAATAGTAGCTATTTAGCTTATCCTCTACGTTTCATTCTACTTCCCTTTAACGCTTTAATCAAGTTAGTCATCAGCTAAGAAAATTGTAACTGTCAAATTGAAATAATTAATGTTCACTGAACAAAAGCAGCAAACTTACATTTTGCTTGAAGCCATGCATATACACTTGGAAATGAATTTAATAGCTTTTATATTTCATCCATTTTCAAGGCAAGGTCAGCTCAGCATATTTTTTAGCAGTTGCCACGAAGGTGTCATACATAACTTTTCAACGGCTTTAGTGCCCTTTACTTCAACTGACATTTATCCATAATGATAATAATATTGTTATTATGAGATTCCGCCTTCATAATGGAATTGGCTCCTATCATTGTTTGTTGTTGATCATAGTTTGCATGAAAAACTGCATTTCTTTGTTTGCTTTGTTCACCTCTTTGCCTAAAACCTGACATAGTAGTTGTTTTTTTGTTATATAATAAAATACATAACGAAAAGTAAACTGGCTCATTTAATTTTGTTAAATACCAAAATGGCACTTGTTCTTTGCTTTGGAGGCTAAATTTATTGCATGATATATTATATTCGAGTTTCAAGTATGCATCCAGACAAGCACTAATTATTATAAACCGATACAGCGCAGTTGTCACTTGTCACTGACAACACCGCAGAGTTTTCTGCACACATAACCATAATCACTGTTGTAAAACATATAACAACAATTTAAAGGACAAAGGGTGCTAATACCGGTGGGCTATGTAAACTGGCATACTTATGTAATAAAGGCTAATCTGTTTTATTGATGCACTTGTAATTACTTTTTAATTCGTTCGATTCATGATAATTCCAAATAAAAATCTACAAATCTTAGATCAATATAGCTTAAAGTAGAAATAAAGAAGATTTCAATTTTTAAAATAACCTTGAATTGCACATGAAAACAATCACTCATTCTTTCAAACTTTTAGGTTACAAAACGCTTGTAAAGTGTAGTCAAATCACAGTAAAGATTTAAAAATACAAGAATAATATGCAACAATTCATTTTCAACCTTTACTTTTTCTGAAGTAACGGGACTTGCAAGAAATTGCGAAATCTCTCTGGATGTTCATAAAAATAAACAACTATTTCATTAGCCATCATTAGTTTTAATAATCCCAATTTTTCTTATGTACCTTGACCGTAACATTGATTTTAAGTTCACTGTCAAATAGTTTTGCATTTTTCTAAGAATCATATTTTTGGAAATAAAAGCTGATTGAAATATTGCTCATTGACAAAGGAATATAATTTTTCTGTCGGTCTATAATTAGCTAGCTTACAAAATGGAATGCACCATCATCAACTGCATTTAAAAATAAAAATGATATTTGGTGATACTAACTAATTCAGCAATAATTTTCTTGAGTTGCCGTATTGTTTCCTTTTCTAGAAAACTTATGTTGCAGATTGCAAACGGCTAATCAATTAAATTTAGTAATCTTGAATATTCTTTCATTGCACAGGATTCTAGAAAATTCATTCAAACGCAGATTGAATTCATATTTACCTACCTATATAGCTTTTAATCTTATGACAAAGATACCTATACGTACTTCCTATGGATTTTAATGCAACCAAACTGGCATATTCAAACTTCAAATACGTAATTAACTGTAATAAAACATAGCTATATATTATGTTCTGTTTGTATGAAGGTGTAAAATTCACTCCTTAAAGACATTATCTTGTCAACAAAAATTTGAAAGATACACGGCGCGGATAAGAAAACAAATAAGAAGCGGTTGCATACATAATTGCATAACTGACGAAGATTTCAAAATTAACGACAACCTGACCGGTTTCAAGAAGAAAAAATAGAGGAGACATATATGGCTGATTGTGGTTGAATGGTGGTAGATGGAATATATAAATGTCTTGAATTGATGTCTAAACGTTCATTATTAAAATTTCAAATTACCTTTAATTATACATAAATATGTAGTGCGAATACAGATGCGATGTTCAAATTTCAAAAACGATTGCCAATTTTAAATATTCAATAATTTTTAAAAATACCCAAAAATTATAAGAAGAAGCAAAAGGTATGGTAAATACACTGTTCTAGTTCTAGCCCGTGGTATTCCTTTATAATCAGATTATGTCATCACCTCAAAACTTGATGATTTGATAATATCTGAACGGTATCTACGCATACAAATAAACCATTGCTACTAATTACATTCAGCGATGATAATTTATTTTGATGAATGTGTCGTTTAAAAGCATTTTCATCGCCTGTCGAAGAACCAGTAATCATTGACATTGACATTCTGGCAAAGAACAAACTAGAAGAAGCGAATTTGCATAAGACGAAATTCAATGTCAAGAAATGCCTTACTGCGACATTAATAACAAGTTTGGTGAGGCAACGGCAATGATGACATAAGTAATCGATCGTTTAAAATAAACTGTGCTTAGTCTTTATACACTGGATAATCCATGGAATTGCAAACAAGCACCCAATGACAGCTAAAAATTATGGCTTATCAGAAACGTAATACGTTTGGCTAAAAAAAGCTAGAAACTTACCCACAATGAAGTCAAATGTTTCCCGAGTGTCGTAAAAAGATGCTTTGAATTGATCACTCATCTTGTCCATCTGCCACCAGGTGTGATTGTACGTACTCAAAGCACCCAGAATCCCGAATATTATTGTGGGAAACCATGTATTCCAAGTTTGGAAACTCCGACGAAACACTTCCTGCGGTGGTGCCATTTTGAATCAATTTAATTCAAACCAAAACTATTTCTCACAAACCTATCTCAAATAAATTTGAAGTACTG
>JAQFYG010004639.1:0-10806 GCA_034694325.1 Entomobrya corticalis | reverse complement strand
TCGTGTCAGATTTGTTTTCGTTTTAATTAATATATTATAAACATCCTCCAATATCTGTCATATTTAATGATGTCTTATAGGTATACATTTGTACATTTTATAGGTATATCCTTATGCGCTATCGCTATCCATATTGAATATGAGCATTTTGCACTAGTTTCCAATTACAGTTGGCTTCCAGCGCTTTTCACGTTGTTAGGAAATCAAATTATAAAATCTACATTAAAAGAGATGTGTTGCGTATAAATAATGGTTTTTCTGCTCGTGTTACTAATGCAAATTGCGCGTGGTGCCTGTAGTATTAACGTGAGTTGTTGTGAAAAGAAATATTCTTTAGAAGGATATCAAATTACATGGAACATGTTTCCAGCAGAGAACTGTCATGTGCATGCATATAGGATCTTAGGTAATGCGAAGGAAATCGACTACAAAGTCCCAATTTATAGGAAAACAGAAAATTTTATCTATGAATTGGGAATCGAGTAGGATAGGATACATAGGAATTTTGTATATCTGTATGTGTGTTAGTTACAATGCGTCATATGAATATTTTGACTTTTTTGTAGGCCTTTAAAAATAATTATAGTTTATTTTGATTGTGACACATACAAAATGTATACGAGCACCTGATAATACTGTGTAACTACGTCATTATTAGAAAACATTATATCACTTACCACGCAGAGATACGATACGATACGTAATTGTGTAGATTGGAAAGTTAAAAAGTTTAGTACTTTTCCCTATCCAAACAAACAAGGTAGGTGGTAGGTATCTTAGGGTTCTGTTCTGACGTATGCACTCAATGACACTCATGTCCGGTAATTTGAGAACGATTCTCTTCTTTAAATATCGGAGTGAAACTAAGAAAGAAGAGAATGGAAAACAGGAAAGGAAAGAGAAATTTGCAATTCAGTCGCAATTGAATTCCTCAAAATTGCTTGGATCTATGGTCCTTGGGTGTTCTCATTTGTTATGTACGTGTTCTTAGGTTGCCCCGTAAAATGTCATTTCTTCAGATGCTTCGTTTCCACTTTGGAGAGTACAAACCAGGCTTTATTTATTTTTGTTGAGTGTGTTTGAAGCAACTACTAAGCTAGAAATGTGATGCCATATCTTGATCTAAAGATTCATCATTTCATACATAGTTGAGCCCAGTCAATATTTATTCTAACTAACTGACGCCAAGAGTGCTTAAGAAAATAAACTTGTAAGAAAAGCGGAGTAAAATAGTAACGGTGTTTACTGGACGGAGGGAATATGAAGTTTGTGTACATTTTGTAATTGAAAGGCAACATCATGGACATTAGCAAATATTGGGTTATGTATTTGGGTCAGGCTGAGACATGTATAATAGTTTTGCAGGAAATATAACAAAATTGCCAATAAATATTATATTGAGTTTGCACAAAAGACTTCCGTAGGGATAAATAAACTCTAAAAAGCTGTTAGCACACCTTTGGTGGAACTGCTGCGAAACAGAATTAGAATGTAAATTGCACTGTCTCCTCAAATGTTTTTATTTCCTTAATCATCACGTAAATGTTATTAAATGTGCAAGTCATAAAAAGAGCATTGCAATGTCCCACATTCTCTATTTAATATTCATTTCACAATCCACACATGTTTATTCAGCAGAAGCTGTTGATGGAATAATGTCTTTGTAGTCTTTTGAATGGGATAAAAATAAATTACGCAATTTCCTGATACGTCAAACCGTCCTTTCACCAATCAAGTATTTAACAAGATTTCCTCAGCATTAGTTTAGCTGTCATTCAGCTTATAAAGGTGGCATGATGCATGATCTAGTGGGATGTATCTCTCATTATCTGTTTTTGATTGAATTGCCCTTATAAAATAAAAAAGGTATTTTTAGCAATTCAATTGAATTTACATTGCTGGTTTCTTTTGTCTGGCGCCTGTCACGTCAGCACACCTTCCCTCTCCCTCCCTCGTGCTTGTCAAAAACATTGTCTAATTTTGTTGAAGCGCAGTTTCCGTTAATTAGATACAAAGTAAAGACACAAATAGTATTGATTTTCACTGCAATCTGTTTGCTTTGGCCTCTTATTTTTCAAAGAGTGGTCGTTTGCCAAACTACTTATGTTTTCATGAGTTAGCATTTAATTAACAGTAAAATTGCAAAATAGTATACCTTATTACGGTGAAAGCATTCACTGTGAAAATAGACATTTAAACAAATCTATCAAATTTTACGGCTTGATAAGAAAAACTAAACAATAACATTTTTAGTTGACATCACAAATTTTATGGTGGAGTTTATTAATAGCTCATGAACCTGCGCATTCAATATTTTCGATGACAAATCATAATTTTATTTTCATGGTAGTCGTTCATATATGTTTTAGGTAATGCAATAAAACTTTAGTGCTCGCACGTGTTGTACTTAAAACACTTAGATAATTATGCCTAATTAATTTCATAGTTGGTTGGCACTTTGACAATGACAAGTGCATGAATAGACAAATTACACTAATGGCTTTTAGGTAAAATCTCATTAATTCCAAACTAGTACAATAAATTCAGATTATTCTGAAGAATTGTTCTAAATGAAAATATATCTTGGTTGATTTTAGTTGCATCATATTTTACGATATAGACACACTTGTCATTTTACTGTCGGGTTTGAGTTTGGATTATTGCGTAAAGTAAAAAGCTTTCAATTTAATGAATCCAACATAAAAGCATATTTTTACTTTCTTTCCTAAAGATAAAATCGATCTTAAAGATGGACAATCAGCTCCTAAACAGGGTGACATCCTGGATGCCATGGACAAAGAGCGGAAGAAGATGTAGCTTAGATGTCAACAGGCCACCTGATGAGCCATTTCCCAATCTGCTTTTATCTCTGATTCATCCAGATGTAAGTATACTCTTTTATTCATAAAAATAAAAAATAATCTTAATTCATAAATAAACTCCTTTGAAAACATTTGCATTTCATATAACTTCATATAATATACAATTATATATTATGTATATTTAGCATTAAAACCCCCATCTATTTGCATTTCTCAACCCTTTTCACAGATAACAGACGTTGTTCTAGGCTTTCTCGACCCAAAATCTCTGCTTACGCTACGCTTAACCTGTAGAACAACAAAATGTTGGGTAGATGAAATCAAACATATCTCCCGTCTCCGCATCATCCTTCACACCGGGATCGGCAACAAGAAGATGAAAAAGGTCCTCAAATCCAAAACCGAATGGTGCAACTTTACCCTCGGCTATGAGAAAATCCCAAAAGAAGAGCATCTCCTGGAATTCGGGCAGAAACTAGGCTACATGGTCAGGGTACTAGAAGTAGGATCCGTGATTGGATGTCAGTCCGCATTTAATTTAATTGCTGCATGTTACTGCATCGAATCTGTCGCATTTCAAGGGATAAACTTTGCAAAAATGTCGTCCTCATCCTCTTCATCTCATTACACTCACGACCATGAAACCCTTCTAGAAAATCTGGCAAACATCAAAAGTCTGAGCATCGGGAACATACTTTTCACACAAGTTGCTGAGCTGGAACACTTTAAAACGTTGGTTTTCAAATGCACAACCCTGCGAACGCTTAAACTCCCATTTCTCAACTTTACCAGTACATTCCACAAGGACAAACGAAACCGAATTTTGCAACAGCATGTTGTCAACCCGCTAATCGACTATTTGAAAAATCGTAAGGGGCCGGGACCAAATTTGAAATATTTAACATTGGAACTCCTCAATCCTCTTCAATGCAGTGTTTTCATTGAATTAGCAGTAGTCTGCTTTAGATATGGCACAATCATTCATAATGTGCATCAGTCATTCATAAAAAATTTGGAACCAGACCAAGAATCGGTTTTGGAAACAATAGGAACTTTGGATGGAATCAATGAATTTATTCAGTTGAGTCGACTAAACAATGTGGAATGTATATCATTATGGGTGTCATCAGCTTCATTATTGGGCGACAGAAACCTGAAAAATCCTAAATTGCCAGTTTTAAAAAGCTTGAATTTATACCTGGATTCTGTGGAAGGAGAAACGGACAAGGTTGTTACTTTATTGCAAACCATTCTGCAAATGCAGAGACCAACGGTTACCAGTTTGAAGATCTCATATAGTCGGAAAGGGGTCGGGTCCGCGGATTTGGTGAGGGCAGTTGATATTGCCAACAATTTCCAGTATTTGAGGCGTTTGGACTTGTATCAGTGGGATGCTTTTGATGATGAATTTTTACGACTTTGGAATGGCCCTGGAATGCCACATATTGAAGATCTTTCCTTGATATTATGCTCCAATCTTACTGATCATGGTTTGATTGGAAGTGATGCCACTCATCCGCAAATACTTAAGCTTTCAAGTAAGTGGGAAAAAGTACATTATTATATTGTTATTACCTCACCTACTCACCTAACGCCACACGACCACTCAAAATGATGCTCTTATTTCCTGTTGCTTTTTCCCTATCAATTTGCCTAATGGATTTTTCCCGTATGTGGGTTTTCTTTCCCTTTTGGTCGTGTGTGCTTTTTGTATAGATATTTATCTATAATGTCCTGAATATGTTTTCCTATTGGTTGTACATTGTACATGTACACGCGACAAAATTTGATATTGCTCAACCCATAAAAAAAAGATTTTTTCGATGGTTTTCCTTGTCCTAATTAGATCTCCGAGAATTACACATCTCATCTTTATATGGGAGCATTACGGATGTCACGTTGAGGCTTGCTGTTCGGCACATGAAGCTGAGAAAGTTTCGTTTATACTCGCAATCGGTAAGAGAGAAAGTTCTATATAGGTTGTATTTATTCAAAAGCTTTTTAGGTTATGTCGCTTTTATTTAGGTTTTTTTGTACAAAACGTGTGTAGTTTTGCTTAAGCTCAGGAGAGAGAGAGAGAGAGGGGAGAAAGTAGAAAGCAGTAAAGTGAAAGCAATTTTTGGTAGTAATTCTCTTTGATTTTCTATGTTTTGTCGTTTAAGCATGTAAAGTATGTAAACTGTAAAGTAAAATTGGTATTTTATTTGGTAATCCTCTTAAATATTTTTCAGGTAACGTTCAGTGGTTACTCATCCCTTATGGATGGCTGCTTTTGCGCAGCGATTGAATACATTCATGGTTCAAAGCCTTTTGACTGCAATCAAAAGGAGTTTTGCCAGCTATTAAGCGACATTAAGAACGCGAAGAATACGTTTGAGCCACAACCGTCGACATCAAAAGGGGCTAAAAATAGCGGAGGAGGAAGAAGATGCAGTAGTACGGGCAGCTTGGAGTTTAGTTGGGATGGGAGTGATGATGATTAAATTTTGATTTGAAGTGAATTGAAGGTGATTGAAATCGGAAAAAAGAAAGGAAAGAGATGGGATTTTATGATTGTTATGTAAAAGCTATTGTAGGTAGTTATTATATATCTATGTATGTAGTTTATAGTTTTTTGTCAATTTGTGTATAAAATATGTATATATTGATGGTATGTACGTTGTACAAATATTATGTATCGTAAACTGATGATTACCTAAGGCATGTACAAAGAAATGCGCACTTTGTTAGTATTAGCACAAAATATTTATAATGATATATATTAAAAAATTACTTACTCTATAATTTCTAATGATAGAGTAGCACATAGTAAAACATTAATTGATAGTGTATGCAGTAATTCGTTAGTTAGAATTTACAAAGAGAAAAGTTATTATAGATGATTCCATTGATTTTACATAGTAAACATAATGATTACCAATTACAGTCAATATTTGAGCCAGCATATATGATTTTTTGGCTATTGCGTTTTAGGTTAATTGGTGCTTTTTATCTTGTCATTATATATCCTTAGTGTGTAAATACTTGAAGTTTATGTAATATAAAATGTAAAAAATGGTTAAATACTTAACCTTATAGATTTATGTCAAATGTCAAAAAATTATGTAAAAATATATTTGCTTTTAAATTGTAAATAAAATATATGTGGTTAAATCTCGTAATAAATATTATTCAAAATTAGAATGATTTGATGCTTCAGATTCGTGAAATAAAAAAGGTTAAAAATAACAATAAAAACTATCGGTTAATTGCAATTTTTTTATCATTTATTTGATTAATCACATATTTCACACATTAATCCATTGAGCACTATCTATGCATCCCTTCCAGAAAGAACCATTTGTTCCATCATCGTATCTGGCCTAAAAAAGAATTCCATTTCCAGAATCTGAAACTGTTCATTAAGTTTCAACACACAAGTTCCAAATATTTCCACTTTTCCGTCATGTGGCTCAAGTTGCAACACTTGTCCATTCCGCATTGGACATTTCAGCTCTCCGGACATGTATCCCCAATGCCTAAACTTAAAAACCACTCTTGGCGGAGGTGCATATACTTCCAAAACCTCCAAAGCAAATCCTGATTTTAGAGCTTGACGGAAGACTTGATGAGATTCGTGTGGATCTGTTATGTGAGAGGCAGAGTAGAATTCAGTATTTCCCAGAAATGCGTTATAAGCCCCGATTTTACCAACTTGTTCTAAAGAATTCCATGGACCACCATTTACGGATGTTCGGAAACTACTGGGCATTACGGTAAGCCATTGGCTCGGATTAGCTTTGTGGGATAGCTCCTTTTCCCAGTTTTTAATTAAATTAGTGATTATGTCCTCAAGTGAGCCGGGCGGATGGACTTTGGTTTTCTCTGTGAATAGCGTAAATTAAAGGAAGTAAACTAGCTTGTACACCGCCATGTCATCATCATATAAGTATAAAATTTTAATTACGGATATAATGAACCAATAAACAGAAAAAAGGTAATGAGCTTTAGATAATTAAAACTTGCCCTTTTCATAGAGAGAGTTCACCAAATCGTAATTGGGTTTTGATCCGTAAATCCATTCCGTTTTCTCGTCGCTGTCGTCCAAAACAGCGTTCAAATTTTTAAGGAAATTTGGCAAAGATTCGTATGGGATGTTGTTCATGATTTTTAGCAGTGAATATAAAACTGTAATATATCGAAATACTGTGCACCTATATAATTAACAAAATACACAGATTGAATAGAAATGTCAGACTGATCATATAAACACTTATCATTCATCCATAGCTTTGCATATAGTTTTTATTTAGGCATGAATATTGAAAACAACATGAGATGTAAGCTATACATGTATGTATATAGGAATAAGGTAAGGTGAGCAACAACTTACAACTTATTTTTAAGTAGCGAGTTCAGAAGAAGCATCTCTGACGTTATTTGGTGTTTGCTGTTGCTGGAAAAGATTTGGGATTGACAGCCATGCAATAAAAAATTGGTAAAAAATGATATGCTGGAATTGAACAATCTGCATTCTAATGCTGTCTGATATGCCAAAAACATCCTTGGACTTTTTTAACCAAGGTTTTTACATAGAAGAGGAGGTTTATATTTTTATCAAATATTCTAATCCAACATGTGTGTGTAGTTCCAATACATTTATCCCGTGTATTTAAATAAGGATAGAATTGAAATTGAAAATCTTGTTTGTATTTACAGATTTTGTGTGCGTTGTTGGGAGATTTTGGATGGATTGAAAAATAAAACAAGTTTTTTCCACTGTTGCTGTTATGCTGCTCGTTTTGTTGTTGTTATCTGTCAGGGACACTGGGGAAAATAGGATTGTTTGGCAATATAGGCAGGCAGACATATATCAGAAGAACATGTCATGCAGTTGGAGTGGCATTTTTAGGGGGAAAATTGCAAGATATTGGTTTTACCGTGACTGTGTACAGTACAATATCAAAACCAACATGTATTCGCTATAATGTTTTGATGTTGGTAAAAAGCATAAGAGCATGGCTAATGGTTATTGTACCTAAATATAGAAATAAAATCTTTTCAAATATTAAATTTGGGAAATAATTCCATATACGAAAAGTAAAATTGATTATTTTGAGTAAGTATGCATAAATTTACTATATAGAATGTATTTTTGTTTGCACAATTATAATAGATAAAGCGAAATATATTCTATCAAATTAAAATCTCTGGAGCATCTAAACTACTAAAGTTTCGTTTCTATTTGATAAAAACGGCCTTCGAACCGAATTAAATTGGAGGGCTGTCATTGTCAGGAATAATACGCTAGATGCCTAAAATATCCATACAAAAGGTATATTCTTATAAGTGGGAAATGTGCTTAAAACATGATGTAATATAGCTAATAAAATATTTCCCTATTTTCTACCTGTTTACCCCAACTTTGACAACGGTTTTGCATCTATTAAACTGAAAACATTTCATTTAGCATATAAACTAATGTACAAAAAATGATCATGAATTGGAAAGGCACTAATAATAGAACCCAGAAGAACCAATCTTCTGTCAACTTTTCATTTCCATACACTCTTGCATAGTCCTTCTTCTGCCTGAGAAGTGAGCACTCGTGCATGGAAAAAGCCCAAAGTCTCCTTCTAGATGTTATACTCTCTATTAAAAACTAACAGATTATTTGCCATATAAAAACTTTCCTTTTTCCAGAAAAAATTAAAAACTTTCGTCATCATAAAAGTATCACTTTTGTCCGCTTATTACAACAAATATAACTCATGTTGATTTAAAGTTGAAGGGAAAGTTTATTTCATGTGAAATATCTGGAAAGTTCATATAATAGCAATTATGACAATTGTAAAGGTCTCCATGCGTCATCGGAAAGATACATAAATATGAAAAGTGCTAGGTTTATGATATAACTAACTTTTCTTCTTCTTCCTTGAATAAAATCTACTTCAAGTCGACAACATACATATGATTCCATTTAATTCCATTTAACTTTAATGTTTATTTTTGGCCATCTCTTCGTATGTTCAAAGTCCCAATCGGTTATTTTTCTATTGTTGTAAAAGCCATGTTTGTCCTTCCACTTTTCACCACCACCACCAGCTTTTATATTGTCATTCTATTATGTACTTTGTTGGAAAATGTCCTCTGTTTTCTCACCATAAAAAAATTCCCTCCAGACTAGTTTATTGTGTTTGAAAAGCAGGTGTACAATAGTACAATGCCAAACAAAAAACTGTGTAACTAAAACCGTGAAAAAAAGAAAATTTCTCTTTAGGTTTTCTCTCCTTCAGGTGCTCGTGTGTGCTGCTGCTGCTGTTGTTGTCACCATTATTATTGTCGTCAGCAAACAACACTTTTTAATGGGCACAATGTCCTTTTGATTTTGATTGATAGTGAAAAAAGAAACTCTCGAGTGACTTGGAAAAACGATTTACGTGAAAGTCATTTCCTCTCTACAGAATCTAGAGACATATAATATAACATATTAAAGAACAAAGCATTTCGCATTTTATGGCTGAAAAACACTAAAAGTACCAGAAAACCCTAGGACATTTACGACACAGGTCGGTTTTGTTTTATATGCAGTCAAACATATCACAAATCTTTGCATCACGTTGATGAACATCATCTCTACTTAACTGAAAATCCTAGAGAAAAGCCAGCATGAAAATGGAAAGCTAAAACAACAAGTATCATCATCAAAATTTGCCTTTTCTATGTTTTCATCTTCTTTTGTTCTTGGGAAAAGCTGGGAGATGAAAAGAAGAGGACGGTAATTAAATGGGAATGTGTGGGAAAAGTCGATGAGATGTGGAGAATTTCTAGTAAAGTATGTATGGCATGTGTACTAAGAAGAATGTTGTGAAGGTAAATCCATATGACAAAAATTTTCTCCTTAGAAGCTATAAAATTTCGGTAGAACTAGAACCGCCATCGAAAACAAGGTGAAAACCTTAAATATTATGGTTTCCCTCAGGATACATTTTCCCTCTACCCGAAGAAAACATAACTACATGGATAATATCTTGCTGTTATTTCCCTTCTACTTACTTTGACTAATATAAATATCATATTATATCCTAAAGAAAAAATAAGCCATGAATGAAAATAACCAGCATAACAAGATGGAAGATAGATAATCTACAAGGAGTCAGATTGAATAAGTTCTAAGAAATTTGAGAGAATCCTTTTATTTTGGAATGAGCTCTCTCATTTATTTGAGATATTTACTAGTAGTGTTTTTCTCAGTACTACGATGTCTCTACACTTTATCATCGAGCTTATTATTAAAAGAATAAAAGAGCAAGAAGAAGGGAGGAATCAACAATAAAAAGAGGAGAAAATTTGGTCCTTAGTCCTTGTTGCTTTCACTTCGATGTCGTTATAATGCAGTCGCTTCGCTTGTGTTGTTCCTGTCATAAAGGAGCTATCTAATGGAAAGGCAAACAAAAAATATTTCCAACGAGAAAGAAGGGAAGAGGCGGTCATAAAACGAGCTTTCTTTTTTGCTTTTAATAGGAATACGGAGAAAAAATGCCAAGGCATATTATAACCTGTGGCTTCACAATTCACAACTCCTGTCGAATGGCTGAATACGTGACGGTAAGAGCGGGTGAGGTGAGAACACGCGCATACGTTTACTACTTGTACGTCAAAAATAAGCTTTAGGATTATTGTTCCAAATACAACATTTTCATATAACTGAACTTCAAAATAAAATATCTCAAAGAGTTTTAAAATATAGAAGAATCCACATATTTTGCACAAAACAGGATAATTGAGGTTTATGTAGTTCTAGGCTTGTTTTCTGGTCATAGTTTAAATTATGATTTTGTTAAAGTAAATAAAAAATAACATTTTCGATATTAGCACGTGTTTGATAATTATATGAAAACATTTCCATACCTAGTAATTGGAAGCCTTTCGTCAGAAAACACTGCACTGGACTGAACGTGAGGTTAATTGAACAAATATTCCCTGGAAGAGGAAGCAGTATGCC
>JAQFYG010004638.1:0-10807 GCA_034694325.1 Entomobrya corticalis | reverse complement strand
CAAAATATTGAAACTAAATATATGTTCTGTGTAATAGCTTGTTAGCTTAAAAATGTTAGTTTTCTTGAAATAAAAACACGGACAGTCTTGAATTTTTTACTAACCACTTATTATCCTAAGTATGCGTATCATTAGTGGCTCGTACCTTGCTTCTCAAATAACATACTTTATAGCCTTATATTCGACTTTTTAATATAACCGGTGAAGTAATGTATTTTTTTGCTTTGTTCTCTGGAGTAAAAATTAATGGGGCAGCTACTATAGAAGCTTCGGAGGATTATTCAATGGCAATTTAAAAGTTTATGTTTTTTGGCAAGTCAGCAAAAAATAGTTAATAAGTATTTATACTATCACGAACTCTCCGGTTGTAGTTTTTTCTCGGAAGTGTGCTTGCTTGCATGCAAGCGAATGAAACTGGATTTTAAACATGTATGAGGCTAGCAGTAAAGTAAAATGTATCGATGTTATATAGTATGCTGCCAGCCAGAATTTCACATTTCACTACATTTTGGTAGTCTGCTCACAAGCACCTTTGTAGTGTAACCTCTATAAGTAAGGAAAATGATGTTGGGCTGCAGTGGTAAAACTTGAGGTATTTTGTTCTTGTTGAAGTCGGTGAAAGTGATTAAGAATGCATGCCAGTAGCTCCTCTCTAAATCTTCTTCCGTGCCCATGTGCCAGGTAATACTGAGCACTCTTTCAGAAAAATGGTGTGCCATTTTATGAGGTAGCTATATTACCATTTACCATATACTTTCTAATTCTAACTTACATATCGTTGTGGTTGTGTATATAAACTACAGAGAAGCGTGCGATATTTTGAATATTACCAGATAAAAATTTCAGGGGAAAATTATAGGGACTTAAATGATTAAATGCTACTATGCTAATGCCATAAAAGCCATCACGGATGTACTATAGTAAGAAGTTGCACCTTCGACATTGAATATAATATTATGTAATTTAAAATGTAAGCATATATACCGGTACCAATTCTACCCGTCTGCTTGTCATACGTTTACAGGTGTACACACGGAAATAGATCATGGACTTATGGTTTTTTTAAATAGGTGCAACGAGAAAAGAGTTCTTGATCGGAAAAAAACTTTTTTCTCAGGTATTGATATTCCAAACATCGCATAACATTTATATTTTAAGTGCTTCGTATTTTATAGAAAACATGTTTCTTAAGTGTGCATAGTACAGTTTCGTTATCAACCTATATTGACTTTGGAAGTAGTTGAGGGAGTACCCATCTAAATAATTCAATGTAATGCTATATATCAGTGACTAACACTGTAGTGGAAGGTTTTAAAAATACCAGTACATGGGAATACGAAACGGGTATATTAACTATATGAAACGTATATAACTACTAAATGTCGATGTTATTGACCAAAAATAAAACTAAAAAACTAAACATCTTAATATAAATATTACATGACAAAGGTGAGGCTTGAGTATAGACAGTAGTAGAAACAAGCAAAACAAACCCATGAACGTACTTACTTCGACAAGAAACCTAACCTCCGTTTTCCTACATAATATCATTATCGTTTCTTCCAGCTATAATATCATAAACGTGTCCGTACGGGTTTTCAAGACCTACCGGATGGGTAGATATTATAGATTAGGCCAAATTATATATAACACAGTAAGCATTTCATCCATGTGTGTATTTATTTTTTGTTTGGTTTTCCGTATTTGATTCACTTGCCCATTAATTTGTGCATGCTTACCTGAGCCCTGCGCCTGTATACCGCAGGGCGTATTTCATTACTCTACATGTGCCCATCAAGATGGAACTCAGCTTTTTCCCAAAATGAAATGTTGTTTCTACCTAGAATGATACACAACATGGGAGACTATAATATTTGAAAGTCTGAAGACATTTAAAATGTTCAATGGCAAGTTCGAGTTTAATGCTTCCATCAGGCAATATTCCATGATGACTTCCATCTCCGCCACGTCGTTTTCGCCATGAAACGTGCTATGTAGCAGAAAATCGAGTCATTTATTTACTACTTACAACGTTTACAAACTTGGCAGGTTGTGTATTCGAATGTGCTTGTTCTGTTGTTTTGAGACTGGGAATTGCTAAATTATTACTGTATTGTTTCTCCATCGTGTCTTTTCATTTTCTCGGCTTATTTTTAGTGGAAAATGTCTCTGTGAGAACAGGACGCACACTTAACTTACTTACCATTAGGGACTACACTCAGTCAGCTAAAATAAGATAATAATGTGCAATAGTTACACAGCCAAAGCATACATTTCTCAAAGATGAGGGAGGGACACTGGCTGCGAGAATGAGAGACTAATGCAAAATGATGTGTTTGTGTAAAATCACAGAGGGAGTGAATAAAAAGATAGATGGAAAAGCTTTTAAGATGTGATAGGCTACGCGGGCTACATTTGTGCAAGCAAAATATAAAATATCTAGATATTATACTGAATTCACAAACAAACATCACAAAAATGTACATACCTACCGAATTTCACTCTTTTAGTTAAGCTCTTTACAGCACTGGATGAACATGGAATAAAGGAGAAATCGAGACAGGAAGAAGCTGTCTCATGTCTCTTTTTTGGAAGAATATCTATTTGCTTGCGTGTGTAAAAGTACAGAGTACAATGGCTAATGTTGTGTGTGACTGTATCTACTGCGTAATACATGAAATTGCTATTTCTCTTCCTGTGAGCCCTCAACCCTCTTGCACTATTAACTCCCGTTTGCTGTTTTCCTGAATTTCCCAACTTGAATCTCTCTTTAAGTTTCCTTTTCTTTCTTCACTTCCTTACCAGATTCTTACGCATAAAGTCATGTGTTTTCTTTTGAATTTTAACTATAGTACTTCAATGCTCGTGTATATACACGAATCGTGTATCGTGTATTTATTGTATATTTAGTTGATAGTTATGTGCTTATTTTTTAAATGAGCTAGAGTACATATTGGTACTGGGCCGCACAATAGAATTATATGAACTACTACATACTTTCATTCAATGTAAATGCTCGTGTAACTACATCTTTCAAAGTGAAAGCAAAGCACGCCCAATGGGCATAAGTTGAGTTTTATTGAGTTAAATGGTACTTTGGAGGATTTCCAAATAACAAAAGGCGATCCGATGTGAATTGACTGCATATAGTGCACTATGGCTAAGGAAATGCCCGGAAGCTGAAAGAAATAGATTTAGTGCTGGTGTCTTTTCGTTTTCCCTGAGAAGGTATAGACTCTCTTCTTCAAGTATTATCATTTCATTTTTATGTTCTTTGACGTGTTAGAAAGAAGCAGTTTCTATGAAATGCGCGGTATATTATTGTGTAATGTATTGTTCTCTTCTTCCTCCTACATGCCCTCAGAGAGATGGAGAATTCGACCGGGGCTTATTAATCAATTCTACTTTTCCTCGTACCATTTAAAATGTCGGAAAACTTGAGTTTTATCATCTGGACAATGTTTTTGTATCATATAGACTTGCTGACAGGGATTCACCAAATATTATAGTGGAGTTCAAGATAATAGCCAATGAATCTAGAGAGCTATTATAATGATGAATAATAGTCTAATACAAACTGAATGATGAAATGCGACAGTAACGATATATAAGTACAATATATGAGCTTTCATGAATTAACTATCAACTGCTCAAAAAATGTCCTTGAAGTGCATGAAAAAGCTTAACAATTTCAAAATGGTTATCGGAGTAACTTTGCTGTAAAATTGCGAATGTTCGCGTAATATATTATTACTGGTTTAGAGTATTGATAAAACATTTGTTTTTGGCACGAACACACTACATTGGTATTCCACATAGCTTGAATAATCCAATGAAGAAAATTATGTGACAGATAAAATGTACTGTATTATGGTTATGAGCCGACTGGGAAATATACACTAGATAGAACCGATGGGCTACGGGTACTTGATAAAATTTCCTTTTTAGAAAGGCTATATAGTCATCTTAAAACGAAGTGCACACCATCGGGCATCTAGAAGTCCCAAGCATCCAGAATCCACTTGACTTACTCGGCAACTGTTCAAAGGTTAGGTTTTACTTACGACTTTTTCATTTTCCATACACCACTCGCATAAAGTTAAAAGGGCTGGCTGGCAGTTATATATATTCTGTACATTGTACTTTGTTCCCATACCCAAAATAATGTGACCATGTGAGTCATTCTCTATTGAAAACAATTCAGAATCGATCGACTTGTGAGTTCTCTATTCGTCCATTGGGACAGCGATCGAGAAACAGAAAAAAACATTGTGCTACATTCACTAACCATTATTCCTTGCGAATGATGTACTTTTTCCCTCAGCTTCTGCTACACTGGTCCACATAGTTGATTGTTATGCAATTGCCTCATCTCACTTTTTTTTGCTTAAGTGGAACAAAGGAATAAACGAATGGATTTTTCGTAGCAAAGGAGAGGAACTCCTCTAAGTCAGTCTGCCTCTCTATTTCGTGCTCTCAATTTTTATGCTCTTGTTCAAAAACCCAGAAAATTTTTAGTTGCACTGCTCTGCATTCAATGTCGTCAGTACTTATAGACAGGAGAACAAAAAATGGTAAGAATAATGGAACATGATGCCATAAATCCAAAAGAATATAGTCACAAAAAATAATGATGTTAGATCAAGTTGACAGTTAAGCGTTTTTACTATGAAGGGAGGCAAGTACACAGGGGGCCTTCTAATAATTATTATCTTCTATTGGAAATCACTCAAGCGAGCTCTTTCCCTTCACGCCTTCCCTCTACAATGACAAAATGACGCAACACCGTAAAGAAGTAAACGCGTTGCGGACAAACCTATAATTCAGACAATCCAGTTATCTTGACAATTCTCGGTATTATGATTATTATTTTCTCTCTGAAGTACAATGTACAAACTTTATAACCCAGTACCAGATATGCTGCTGCGGCAGTGATAATTTTTATCATAAAACGTAATGAAAACGAAGCTTTCAAGTATTTTGGGAATTCTTCATTATTCACTTCCATCACCTTTTGTTACATCTGCAATGCTGCTGGCTGAAGCAGTTGCTCCTGCTTGGCAGTGCTTGGACACAAGAAAGAAAGGACGATGACGATGCTCAACAATAAAGAGTAAGTGTCCAGATGTAAGATCCTTCGTAGACAATGAGAATGGACAGAAATAAGTCATAATTCGTTTACCTTATTATTACCATTTGGTTGAACTAATGTAACAAAGGTTCAATTATATCTCATGGCGTTTTTAGCTTTACGACTAACAAGACCTCATATACAGTTGGTTCGTAGTTTGTTTTGATTTCTTCTTCAACGCGGGGCCAACGGTTTCATTCAATAGAACGCCCCTTCATTTCTTTCATCAATTCACGTTTTCATCAGGATGGCTCTCTGCCTCTCGTCTTGTCTTCTACTCTACACGTTTCTTATGCATTCTTTATTCTTCATCATCACAGAAGAGACCAAGAGTGAGCATTGAAAACAAACATAAGAGGAAAGAATGAGTCGAGAAAATTTTAAGTCAAGTTAATTTGCAGTAAAGGAAATTGGAGTTTTTCCCTTCTCTCAGTAGTCATCCGGTTTGTTCCTTTGTAAAATTGGAAATAATAGAAAACTCAAAAAATTTGGTCCTTTTGCTGCCTTCTCTTTCCCTCTTCTTCTCTTTAAGATTACTTTGTACGAAAATTGAATTCATTTACAAGAAAAGGAGGAAAGATGAAGTTGCTGTACCATACAATGGTGCGTATAGATCTATGCGTCTCAATCGTATTCATGATGCACTATATGGTATAAAGTAAATATACAAGTAAAAAGTAAAGTAGGATGGAGAAACATTCTTTGCCTGAAACTCAAAATTAAATGAAAAAGGTTTTTGGTTCCTCTTGAACTTTACCTTCAAAAAGCTGACTATAGTTGGCCTGTAATGTAATATTCTTCATCTCCGCATCATCTTTGCCTTTTGGTAGAAATACTACTTCACAGACATGAAGGTATTCATACCTTTTTACCCAACAAAGAAAATTTAACAAATAGTGTTGTCAACTAAAAAGATATTTTGCTTTCTAATAATATGATCTTGCTGGAACTTGGAATGCTTATAAAAAGCATAACTGACAAAAGTAGTGCATGCAACCCAGAAATACAGAAATGGAAAAACATGTAGGACGTAGGTAAATATACACTTTTAGAGAGAGAATCCAGGGAATAAGCAGGCTTTGAAACTTTCAATGAGAAGTATTTCGATTATCGCATATTTTTTAAATACTTTTTTAGCAATTTTTTACGATGTAAATAACTTCCTCAGTCGGCAGCAGTGTATTTACAAATTATCTACATGATTTCAAGATTTTGACATTTTCTCATTGGGTATTGGTACTACGGGGTGGTGTGTGAAGTCACGCCGGCGACATATATTGAGCGTTGATAAGATACAACAAATGAAAGGTTCATTTTTAATTGATATTTACCAATGTAATTGAAAGGGACAAAGTTAAAGAAACAGATTTCAGAGGACAATATTTCAGAACAACTTGAGGAGTAAACCTTTGCAACAAATAGTTGATAATAATGTCTTAAAACACCATCCATCATTATTGTTTTCTTTTCATGACTAATGTTGAGCAACTTTGCCGAAATTGGGCAGGGTTTTTTCATTAGACAGCACGCTGTTTTGGTTGATGGTTGATGGGCTGGGTCTCTTTATATTCTTCCTTTTTGGTTACTCTTACTTAAGACTACGACACACTTTACGAATAAACTACTCCAAAGGCGGTTGTAAAAACTGAAGCTGTTCCATCCAGTCGTACGTACCCATGATCATTAATTTTCTAAACGTTTACTTTAACTGTGTGTATTGTGCATTGTAATAAAACAAACAAATTTTTAGTGCTTAAATTTTTACATAAACGAAAAAGTGTCCAGTTTCCTTCTAAATAGGATATGTCCCAAAACCAGGTTCATTTGTCTTCTTATCTGTCAAAAGTATCTTTTTTGACATGTTTTCTTTTCATTGTTGAAATCTGTTTTTGACGTTGGTCATTTATTGCTTTAGGTCTACAAATGATTGCCACCGTTTATGGTAGGATTTAGTTTACACACCTCGAGAAATGCTCGATGGCTCATTATCAGAGAATTTGAGATTTGTCTCGTTTGTCGTTGTCGCCAATGTGAAATAAATAAAAAACATACGTTTAAGGAAAGCAGATGTAGTCTTTTAAGTTGTAGTTTGAATACTGTATATACATAAAGCTATAATTTTCTACAATATACCGTGGTAAGTACAATGTATATATATTACATACTAATCTATTGTTGAGGTTGAGGTTTGGTAATGGTAATAGCAAGAAAAAACATAAAACCTAATTTGTGATTCAAAATTTTAGGTAGTAGCGAGGAAGTACGATTAAGGCAACGACATAAAAAGTTCAACCAATATTAAATATTAAATCACATGTGATTGCTCATTTGTATATTCGTATCACAAAGTTTCAACACGGAAGTTCATTTTTGTTAATTGATAAATTTCTTTTAGTGAAATTAGTTGACTGTCGTAGTGGGCAATTGTCAGAAATTCATGCGTCCCATTGGACTCATAAGTATAATTCTGTGTAAATCCTTTGTGATTCCTTCCCCACAAGCAACTCACAATCAGAACTCATTCAATTGCCACAATAGGAACGAAGTAAATACATGCATGTATATATATACCATAACGGAGCTGGGAGGTTTTATAAACCCAGTTCATGAATATGTAATAAGGTAGAAATAGGAAGCTGATTCATAATAGGTTTATTTTATTTTCCCTAATTCCTTGCCAAACATTTTACATACAACACGGCATACATTATTTCATTGAAGAATTTTGGCATTTTTACAATATTATGGATTGAAAGCTAGAAATTAAAATTTGTAAAGTTACAGGACATGGGCTCTAATTATAAAATTAAATATACGAGAAAATAATAATATACTCTCCATTATGCGTATGCAAGAATTCGTATTTGCAGCAGCATTGTTATGAATAAATGATGTAGCACGTATGTTGACGTTTAGAAAAAGTTAATGTGATAATTCAATCCAATTGCCTGAGACAGTTCAGCCATAACAATAAAGCTGTTATCTTTAGGGCGAATGAATACTGCGAGTAGATGATTCATGATTGCTTAAACTTGTATTCATAAAAGCAAACATGAATACGTACTCTAGGAACAAACGATGGCATGGAATGAAGAGGTTTACCAGCTGGAACAAATCTGTAAAATTTAGTCCAGTTCCGTGTGTACTCCATCCAGCACTTCTTAATAGCACAGTGGGAGGTTGATTTTCAAGTTTAATGTTAATAAGGTCCTGGAAGGGGGTCGACAAATTCACCGCATATACTTAACCTTTGTGTCTCCAGAGTCAAGGGTTCTCCAAATTCAATACATCCACTATGAGTTTTAAACATTTTCCAAGTATTTTCATACACAGTTGAAGTCATATTAGGTATGCTTTGTGAAAATTATATTTCACTACGCTTACTAAGCGTTCAGAAGATCATGCTTGAATGCAGAAAATTTTCTGCTTTAACCGACAGATATTTGTCAGTCTATCATTCATTTCACGCTTATTGTCGGCACTGTCTTTAGATTACTTTAATAACGATTTCAATCATAGCTCAACAGCTTTTCAACAGCGCTAAATGAAATGATTTTAGTATAACAACAAGCAAAAGAGCGTTATATTTAAAGCAAGGAAAAGGTTTGTCCAGCTCACTGATGCAAGACAAAAGGGGTGAAATCTTCCAACTACTACACGTTCCATATTTAATATACCTACATAGCTAGATTGCGTATTTACGTACGTATATTCACGAACATGACTATAACATTATTATTATACAAACTTTTCATGCTTGCCTTCACTTTCCGAAAATCATGAATAAATACATACATCATCAGATGAGTGAGCCCAACCCAGCGTCTGGTCTACTGTGAAAATGTGGAAAATAGTTATAACTATTCCAAATCTACATCTTCTCAATCTCTTTCTCTCCCTAACTTAGTCGATTTCATCAATCCTGCCAGACGAAATAATAAGATGACTAAATATCTACTTCAAAGAGAAGCTTCCTCCTCCTCTGCTTTCCGTTGTTCCTAAATCAGAGTTTAAAACAACGTTTCCAACTGTTTTCTCTCCGTTTTAGTTAAATACCAACAAACTCATCTCTTCATTATCTCCTGTGGAAAGGTTTGTGTTTAGGATAAAGATGAGCCATGTGGATAATGCTATGCAATGCTAAAATCTGGTAAAACATCGCTACAAAAACGTGAAGGGAATAAATGAATGAAGGGCGGCTGGTAGTAATGGTCGTAGTGGTAGCGGTGGTACGACGTGAATCGAGGGAAATGAAATACTTTGATAATATCCAGCAGTTTATTTGCATAACAATCTAACTCGATTGTCATTGTCACCCACCCATGCAGTGAATCTTTGTGCTTAGTGCTCCATGTAACTTATTTAACTGGGCTTTTGGGCTTGTGTTTATAAATACAGTTTGCAACCGGGACTAAATCATCTACTTGCAATAATATACATCACATCACTTCATTTATGCCATTCCAGATGGTCTCCTGATGACAGTCAGTACGGCAAAGTATTTATTCTTCCTTCCACACTGCACATTATGAATTTTGTTTGGGATCAGTCTAACGTGCTTCCCTTTTGTTGTAGAAATGCAAAAGACTTTTGACCGGCTGGTGCTCATGTTAAAATGCAAAATGTTTTGTCACAGTGGGGTTTCTTAGGATTTTGGTCTTGATCATAACGAGTCGCACATAAACATCTCCAATGTACTTCACGCCTTAGCAAATACATAAACACGCAGAGGTCCTGGTCTTGGGTGAAAATTTCCACATAAAATCTACACAATGTAGCGCTTATTATGAGTAGAAAACATTGTTGAAATGATCCATGAAAAGCTTCGTTCATTCGGATTTATCATCACAATAAAGAGTTTCAAATAAATAGCCACAGAAGATCCTGACATATTATGTATGAGTTGAATGCTTAGTATTATAGATACTTGTACTACTCACACATATCGTTTCGACAGCAGCTTAGTACTATTAGAATAAACCCGAACAGTAATGCTTATCACTTGGCGATAAAAACCAACTCCAGCAGATTATCACCAATCACCAGTACTGCCATCATCGACATCATCATTGCCATTTATTTTCATCTTTACGCACATTCAACGCACTCTTTTCCTACATGATTAGTTGGCAAGCAAGCAGAACGACAGTGAAAAATAGCAGCAGCGTTTTTGTACGTAAAGTAAAATTGAAATGGAAAGGGTGTTTTCCAATTCACACTTGAATGACTGTGTAAGCTACAAACAGTGGTGCAAGAGTAAGATGAGTGCAACTTCCAGCAAAATATACAGCAGCAATATAACTAAAAAAATTAGATAGGTACGTATATACAAACACTGCATGAAACGATGGGAGTTAAGTTAGTTATACAATAAATAAATGAACTGGCGACGACGTTTTCAATGCCGAAATGAAAGCCATCTCAGTTTAGTTTATAGCTGCCCATACACTTACGGAAGATTGGAGAAGTGTATCGAGACGAAGAATAACTTTTTTTCTTCGTTTGATGTTTGTTTTGCTTTCAACCGTGAGGCGAAGACTGACTACTTAATACTCAGAAACAGTCTAATACACACCTAGACAGTTCACCAAACCAATATACTTTTATATACATCCTATTAAAAATGTTGAACATGCTTTTATGGGACGACTTTCAAAACCCGTGTAAGGATGAAAT